>OVAF01000765.1:0-32101 GCA_900406245.1 Odontarrhena argentea
ATCACAATGATCCTGCTTCAACTACTCAGGTTTCTTCTTACAAGTCATCTTCTTTTTTTGCGGTTTCAAACTTATCGTAGTTGTTCCATCCACGCTAAGTTTGCGGGGGAGTATTAGAGGACTCAAGCCCAACATCATAGGCCCAAGACAAGCATACAAGAAGCCCATATGACTAGGGTTCTTAGCTTAGATTTATCTATAAATATGCTTGTTATGATAATAATGAATGTAACCTTGAGAGTGTTGGTAAACTCTCATCTATCAAAACCTAGTTTATGATTCAATCAAAATCATTTTAATCTTGGTGTTCTTCAAGTAATCTTTATTTTTTTATTTTCCTTTTGTATATATAATAAAGCTCCAAGAGCTATCTCATTTTCATCATCTTTAGTTCTAGTTTAATAAGCTCTTATGAGCATAAATCTCTAGTTTTGGTTTTGTCAACACCAACGGCTGTAAAGTGGACATAGGATATCCATTATAAGCCGTCGGATCAAACGGTTGTAAAGTCGAAACAGGTGATCCAACGGCACCCCCGTCGCCGGAAAGATGACTCATTTTCTTTCCACTCTTCTTCTTCCGCTGTTTTCCGAGGATGTCACCCGTATCCTCCTCCACCTCCGGTATCTCCATACCCTCATACAGTTTTGGGATCCTCCGAGACGTTTTCAGACTTTGTTTCGCTGTCTTTACCTTTCGGGTTGCTCTGTTTTTCACATTTATCTTTCTTCTTCTTCTCCGGTAGCTTCTCCTGGGAAAGCAACTCCGCATGCTTTCCCGATTTAGCTAGTATCTTTATCAACGTGTCGGCATCAACCTCTCCGGTAACAGTAACCTTATTATGCTCAGCATCAACCACCGTTCCATAAACACCTACTCATAAACCATACTTACAAAATCACACTCCACTCCAAAATGCATATATATATGAGCTAATTAATCAATCCATATAATAATTAATTACCGTCAACGCCTTTAAGTATTTTCTGCACTTTCTTCTTGCAACCTTGGCAGTCGATGGACACTTTCAAGACCCATGTCTGTTTTTAGTACACATATATATAATACCAGATTCCAAGACATTAATACATATAGTAGGCTAAGAGACATGTGTGTGTGTGTGTGTGTATATATGATAAATTCCATTAGTACCTTAAGCTTAAGTGTCTCATCCGTTACTGCTTTCATTGTCATCTTTGGAGAATATTGAACAAAACAACTGAGACTTCTTTTTTGTAATTAGTGCTGTAGGATGCAGAGAGATTTAATGAGTTTTGGGTTTAGTAAAGGTAAAGCCATATTCAAAATTACATATTATGGTATGGATAATGATTACTGAGTTTAGACTTTTTGGAAGAATGGTGACCAAAGCTTTCTTAGTCTAGAACTTTCATTTCTACTCTGAAATTTACTGAAATACAAGTTTAGGACACCTGTATGTGATTTCTTAAAACAGATTCTGACACGAGCACACGCTGTCTCCAAAAAATTACTTTTATTGTGCACAATATATCGTGCAAAGAAATTATTTGATAAGACAGATTTTAATTAGTTGACAAAATGGTGTAACTTTTTCTCTTGAGGGTAAGGATACGAGAAGCATCCAGAATCATACTAATTTGCTTTAATTAACAAAGTTATTGGGTTAGTCCACAAGAAGCGCATCTGGTGTAGTGGTATCATAGTACCCTCCCACGGTACTGACCAGGGTTCGATTCCCTGGATGCGCACTTTCTTTTTATTTAATTGTTGATGGTTCCAACCAAATTTAAGAGACGGCTGTTTTGACTTTTGATGTTGGACACACAAACTTATTACTGAGCGTCCAGGTAGTGAAAGCCTCCTTATTATATTTCTGCCAAGTAGCATGAACCTGTGTGAGAAATGGATCTTCTTACCATTTTTCTTCTTCTTGCATTGTCCGGGAGAGGCAGTGATGCTTATTATAGCAGGAACGATTTCCCTGAGAGCTTCGTTTTCGGATCCAGCATTTCTGCTTATCAGGTTCTGTATTTTCACTTCAACTTGTAGTCATCTTGTTCCATTTCTTGTTTATCTGATTTAATGTTTGGTCTCTGAAAGTGGGAAGGAGCTGTTAACGTAGACGGGAGAAAGCCTAGCATCTGGGATTTTTTTGCTCACTCTCGTAAGCTTTTCTCATTTCCTTTCTTCTAACATCAGTCTTGTAACAAATTTGTTTTTAACTTTTTGCTAGGTAATAGAGGCAGTGGAGACATTGCATGTGATGGGTATCACAAGTACAAGGTTCTCTTCTCAACCTTTTGTTAAGGTTCTGAGTATCAAGAACCCTAATCCTCTCTCTCTGTATCTCAGTATCTCATCAGACTCTGATTATTCGACCACCTTCTCACAATGATCTTTCCTCTCTCTTTATACTCCTTTCTGTTACCCTTCTCTATCCACTAACATGTTGCCACGTCCTCTTTAACTATTGATGCTTATCACCTTTTTGCTAAAATCTTGTCATTACATCAAAGATTTTGCTTTTGTTTGTATAGGAAGATGTGCAGCTGATGGTGGAAACTGGCTTAGATGCCTTTAGATTCTCCATCTCTTGGTCCAGGCTTATACCGAGTAAATCGTCTTAAACATGTTTCCCGGTTCTTTTACTTGATCTGACTTTATAATCTCTTTTTAGATGGAAGAGGTCTTGTTAACCCAAAGGGTCTACAGTTCTACAAGAACTTCATTCACGAACTTGTAAGCCATGGTGAGACCCACCAACTCTTATAGCTAGTTTATTCCTATACTTACTAGACTTTCTATAGGAATTCAACCACATGTTACATTGCACCACTATGATCATCCTCAGGTTCTCGAGGATGAGTATGGAGATGGCTCAACCGTCGAATCATGTAACTTAGCTTCTCTTACATTTTTCTAGATATACATTATCTGAAATAAGACAAGAAAACATGCTCTTGTTTCGAATTGCAGCAAAGACTTCACTGCTTATGCAGATGTATGCTTCAGAGAGTTTGGGGACCATGTCAAATTCTGGACCACCATCAACGAGGCTAATATATTCTCCATTGGAGGTTACGTTGATGGTCTTACACCGCCTGGTCATTGTTCTGTACCAGGCAGAGGCTGCTTACCAGGGAACCCCTCGACTGAACCATATATCGTAGGCCATAATATGCTGCTTGCGCATGCTTCCGTTTCAAGACTATATAAGAAAAAGTACAAGGTATAATTTATACTGTATTTTTTACTTAAGAATATCAAAGTTAAGCAACATGTCATATGTAATGTGCAGGATGTGCAGGGAGGTTCCGTAGGCTTTAGCTTATTTGAAATGGGGTTTACTCCTTGTACAAACTCCGAGGATGATGAAATCGCGGTACAGAGGGCCAAAGATTTCTACTTCGGCTGGTGAGTCAGGCACAAACGCTTTCCAAAAGATTTATTCAGAAACTAAATATAAGGTTTTTAAAAGAGTAAATTGGTAAACTAGCACCCTCTCTCCTCTAAATTAGTTATCTAGCATGCATATTTGGTCAATTAGGAAACTAGCAAGAGTCAAACTTTTTTTATCTATGAAGTTCCTAAAATACCCCTACTTTTGTGTTAGAAAATGGACAGCTAATATAAAAAAAAAAAAAAAATTGTCAGATTTTTTTGTTCCCACTAGGACCACATGTTTTTGTCTGTTTTCGCATCTGTTTTCATCGAATAGATGACTATCAAATAGATGACTATTTCTGTTTTTTTTTTCTCACTTGATCTACATGCTTTTGTCTATTTATTACATCTGTTTTTATAAAAATAGATGACTATGAAGTAGATAACTATCAATATATGTTGTAAAAATTAATAATATAGTAACATAGATAACATGATTATATTATTGTTTTTTACTACATCTATAGATAGTTTCTATCAAATAGTTGATAATTTAATAGATGACTATTTCTGTTTTTTAGTCATTTATTTTTTCACCACTTGAACTACATGTTTTTGTCTATTTCCTACATTTGTTTTTATCAAAATAGATGGACTATAGATGACTGTCTATATATGTAGATGGACTATTTCATATATGTTATTAATTATGTTACTATCAAAATTACTTCATAATCAGTCTATTTTGATAGAAACGTATGTAAAAAAATAGATAAAAACATGTAGTTCAAGTGGGAAAAAAAAGAGGTAGAAATAGTCATCTATCTGATAGTCGACTATTTGGTGGAAACAGATGCTTGAAACAGACAAAAATATGTGGTCCCAAGAAAATAAAATAAAATCTGACACAAAAAGTAATTTTCAAAAAAGTAAATTGCTATTGTACAAAATACAAAAGTGAGATGCTATTGAACAAATAATATGGTGGAGTAGATTGTCATCTCCCCATTCCACTTTTTGATTAAAAAAGTAATATGTCAAATATTTAATTTTGATGTCAAAAGGTGCTATTTTTGCATATTACTCTTTTTAAAATCCAGGATGCTTGGGCCTCTTACATACGGAGACTATCCGGATGTAATGAAACAAACACTTGGATCAAGACTGCCAGTTTTCTCAGAGGAAGAATCAGAACTAGTTAAAAGGCTCATCTGACTTTGTAGGAATCATACAATATCTTGCAGCTTCTGTCACAAGCATCAAAATCAAGCCTTCTCTTTCAAGTAAACCGGATTTCTACACAGACATAGGAGTATCTATGACTTGTAAGAATCAAAATCTTATATATTTTCTATTTTGCTCTCTGTATTTTGTTATTGCTGATCATCTCTTTTTTCATCTAACTGGACAGTCTTTCTGAATGTTTCGAGTTTTGAGGTAAGATTTGTTTCGTGGCTGCCATTTTCAGATACGAATCACTTCTACTGTCTTTTTTTAAGTGTTTTACTTTTGTATGAACAAGTATGCTGTTGCTCCATGGGCTATGGAAGGTGTCTTGGAGTATATATATTATAAAGCAGAGCTATGGCAATCCTCCTATCTACATCCTTGAGAATGGTCTCTCTATCGCTTCTCTGATCTCTCTAGTTGTTGTCTTTGTCTGCTGAATTCTCTTGCCCATGACTAAACAAATAGGTACACCGATGAAGCAGCGGCAACATGACACGGCAAGGATTGAGTTCTTACATGTTTACATTGGTGCTGTGCTTAAAGCCATTAGGTTACTAAACTTTTCTTATTGCAACTTTCTCTTTTCTTGTCGTTGAGGTGAACTAAAAAAAAGAAAGTTAATTGGTGTAGGAAAGGATCTAACACGAGAGTTTTCGAGATCTTGACTGGGTACAATTATAGTTTTGGATTGCACTATGTGAATTTCAGTGATCCTCAACGCAAGAGATCTCCAAAACTCTCTGCTCAGTGGTACTCTGCTTTTCTCAAGGGCAACGCCACCTTTCTTAAATCACAAGGCATCAAGAGAGTGCAGAGCAACTTCTCTTCTTACTTCTAGGACTATTGCATTTATGTATTAAAAACCCATGTTGGATTAGATATCAATATATCACCAAATAAAGATGGTCTTAGCATCAAAATTCATCTAGAATAATTTAGCATAGAGTATTAATTTTCAGCTAAATTACAATTATTGGAGTCCTTTGACAATCTTTCTAACCACATATTCTCCCTTTAATCATTTTTGGGGCTCCGTTAGTGCGTATAGCGATGAAATACAAGTAACTCAACAGAAGAAGAAAGATGATACATTGATAACAAAGCTGAAACACACAAGAAACAAAGACAATGTCTGTAATCATTTATTTCTGACAAGGAAAAAGCTCAAAGATTGAAACGAAGAAGCAAGGACAAAGTCTAGTCTTTCCTCACTCACTGCTTCCCAAGATCAACAACCTTAGTCCAAGCTGGCCTTGAAGTGATCTTCTTGACCCACTCAAGAACCTTAGGGCGAGACTCAAAGAGGTTCTTGGAATCAGTATCCATCAAGTAATGAATGGCTGGGAGGTGATGAAGATCAGCCAAAGTGAAGCAATCACAAGCCAAGTAGTCGGATTTCCCAAGCCTCGCCTCGTAGATATCCAACACTTTAACGAGCTTACCTTCGAGCTCTTCCACAGCTTTAGGGTCAGTGGTCATACCAAACATGACTTTGAAGACACGCTCAAAAGCTATCTTAGAGGCAATTGGGTCGAATTGTTGACCTTCGACTTGAATCCAAACCTTTGTGGTAGCCTTGACTTTCTTGCAACCTGGACACAGAAGCTTCTCACCTTGCTCACTGTATTCCTCTGCTATGTACTCAGTGATGGCTCTTGACTCTGCAAAAATCACCAAACACCAGATTGATCAATAAGAGTAAGAGTCATCTCACAAGTGCATCATTATCCAATACGTACCTAAACGATTCTAGGTGATCAATCATAGTCAGATGAATTGTTATCAACTAGTTTGTTTGACTAATAATATACCAATGATTAGGTGGTAAAAAAGAGAGTAAAGCGATAATTATTACAATCAGTCAAGCCCATGAGATTAATAACAATGATGATTATGTGATCAAAGTGATAATTAAACAAATTTCACGAGATTAATGATGATGTGATGATAATAGTAAAAAACCAAAAATCACGAAATCAGAATAAAAGTGTCCTCACCGAAGAGAGTCAAATCACCATCTTCGAGAGCAGGAACTTGACCGAAAGGCTGAAACAAAACAAACAAGAGAATGGTCAGATCTAAGAGTAATATATAAAAGATCAAAAGAATGAAAATCTGAAAGGGGGAGGAGGAATTACGTTGAGGGAGAGGAAGGGCTCTTGTTTGTGAGCACCAGCTCTCATATCAACGGGGACCAAGTCGAATTTGATATCTTTCTCGTAAAGAGCAGCGAGGACGCGCATGGTGGCGGTGGACTTGGGAACTCCGTGAACCTTGATGCTTGCCATGGTGGTCGTCGAAGAAGAGGATGATTTGGATCTGGGTTTGAAATGTGATGATGATGATGGAGAGAAATGAAGAGAAGAGAGAGGTGGTTTTATAGGAGCGAAGAGCAAGGGGAGTGGAGAATGAAGAATACCTCTCATATCTCCAGAAACTTCGTAACACCACCACTTCTCTCTTCTTTTTTATGTTTGTTATTACGTTATCACATACGTCATTTACATTTTCACGATCCCACATTTATTTCATTTTTTTTTTTTTTTTAATTATGGATGTAATATGATCATGGATTTGTTTCTCTTAATGAAAACAAAGGTGTCTGCACGAAAGCTGAGATTATCATAATCACTAATTCAACTAACTTTATTTTGAATCCTTATTTATGTCTCAGCACCATTACATTTTCACATTTTTGCCTTTTTAGTATTGTTAAGCAAAGAATAAACTTATGGAGATATTTTCACAATCTCACATTTTTCATTTTTAAGTATGGGATATAATCATGGATTTGTTCCTCTTAATAATATTAATCAAAACAAAGGTATTTACATCCATATATAAAAATAAATTAATATATCTCATACTTTAATTTATATATAAGTGAATTGATGAATTTCGTCTCCGTTTCTATTTTTTTTTTTTCAACAACAATAATATGTATTAAATTAGATTTAAATCTAGGCAGACGACACTGACAGCAATCACTAATTTTTAAGAAAAGAAAAAAAGGAAAACAAAGGTAAGAGATAATAAATGCTAAAACAAAGGTAAGAGATAATAAATGCTCATTTTACGTGTATTGTTAAGCAAAGAATAAACTTTGTTAAAGAAGATAATGCAATGCTGTATGATTACAAGAGTGAAAACCAAAAGTCAACTTTTTTTTGGCTAGAGCTATTAATTGAATATAGATATTTAACGTTTTGCTGCCCAAAAAAAAAAAAAAAGATATTTAACGTTTAAATGTATTATTTAATTACACACTAAGATACTCTCTAGAAAAATTAGAGAACGACCGACAACTCTTGGTTGTATTTGTGTGTGGTGACCATCTTTTGACCTGCCCATAGTAAAATGGATATTATCATCATGGACCTTGGATTTATCTCATAAGTTTTGTTAACAGGGATCAAAATATGAAGTCAGTTAGAAACCGAATCATTTTTTTTTTTTTTTTTTCAACCACACTTTAATATCGATTGGGCCACAACTGGCTGACCCAATAGCCATGTCCTGCATATTGCAGAGTGTGTAGGGAGCGGGGCTCGATCCCGGGTGCACTGGTGATTCTTGCTTCAGCGGACTTACCTCTTGCCACTTGGGCCAAGTCACTTGTGCGAAACCGAATCATTTAGCTAATGCTTCTTGAAAAATCTACCTACTATATATATATATATACTGTATACACAAAATATTCACATTATAACCTCACTCTTGCTGGCTTGGACATTAACGATCCCACACCTAACCGGATACTTAACCAGACACAAGCTTAAACCAGAAACTCAAGCGGAGGCTTCAGACAGTTGTGATACTCAAGCTGAGACATCTCTCCACCCTGCACTGGATCAAACTGGCATCTGTAGAAGCTGTCAAACACTCCCAAACATCAACAAATTTCCACATCTCACTTGGATAAAAATGCTATAGTTTGTTTCGCTTACCTCCCGTCCATCCCAAGAATCACCACTGTGTTTTGCTCATGTCCAAATGCCACTATGTACCGACATCCTTCAACCAACCGGAACTGAGCCACTGACCACTCCGAGTTGAAATACTTTGGCAACACTCCTAAGTGGGATAAACAGCAAAGTTACATAATTACGATGATGGGCTCAAGCTGCTACTGAGTAATTGATTTTGGGATAAGGGTATGTACCTCTGAGTAATGATAGAGATGATGATGGTGACGAAACAGCGTGAGATGCATCAGGTCTCATTCCGGATGTGCCGTTCACTCGAGATCCTGGGTTGATTTTGAGACCAAAAACATGAATGGTTCCTTTGTCACTTGAGACAGCCAACCATTGGGCATCTGAAGAGAAGGCCAAACTATAGATCTCAGCTCTATCTGCACCTCTTCTAACCTGGACAACAAGTAAATATCATTGCACAATCATCTCCAAACAACAGAGAAGGCTTTTAAATAAAATGGATTCCCAATGAGGAATGTTACATTAAACACTAAACATTTTCCTACGGTGCTACGCATGTGAACATTTTAAGGTGACTGCAGTATTAAGAAAAAGGCATCTATATAACTTGATAACACCCTTGAGCAGTGACAATTCATATTCTCTCAGAGTACAAAAGAGATAATTATGCATCACCCTCAGGACTCTACTCACTGTAACATCTAAAAGGTGACTCTCTCAAGGTAAGAGTACTAAAATCCACAGTGGAAAACACTAAAATGTGAACGCAGATACTCACACTGCACTTAGAATCAGAAAATTTAAGTTGACAAAGGGTTTGCTTAATCTAAACAAACTACATCTAACAAGATTCTAAGACCGAGTAATGGTACCCTTGGTAATAATTTACATATTGTAATGCAAAGGTCAAGGCTATAAAGTTACCTCTTGCAACAAAGTGCCATGAGCAGTATTAAACACCCGAACAAGAGTACCCTTAGAACTAGCCGTAGCCAACAAAGAGCCATCCTGAGTGAGCGCAAAGCAAGCAATCCTAGAATCATGAGCCATAATAAACTTAGTCCTCTTAGAAGCATAATGCTCAACTCTAAGTTGACCCTTTTGCAAACCAGGACACACCAACAGCACAGAACCAGCCCCCTGAGAGACTACACAAAGACCCTTGGGATTGGCGATGGTTTCAATCTGATGCAATAGCTTCAAATCAACAAAATTATACACAAATATCTTGTGCTCCAGAACAACTACAATCCGATCTCTCCTAAGCCTGACAGAACGAACATTAGACCTGAAAGAGAGTTCTCCGATGCATCGGCTTTGATGATCATCCCAAATCATGACTTTATTAGGTGGATACTGAGGATCAGGTCCACCACCAACTAAAGCTAAGAGATTGCATCTGAAAAGCATTTCAACGACAGCTAATCCGCCGCCTCGATCAAAATCTCGGCGGAAAATCTCACGAAATGGGTCGCAGTTGAAGATTCGGAAGCCTCGGTGGGTGGCTAGGGCGAAGCAGGCGTGGTCTTGGTTAAAGGAGAGGTGAAGCAAGGAAGGAGAAGGAGAGGCGTGAAGAGTGAGGTCTCGATTCATGAAATCAAGAGACTCGGTGACATCTGAGGAGGCTGAATTGGGGTTTGGCCAAGGGGAGACAGTAGCCATGGAAGAATCTACCAGGACGAAAGAAGAAGAAGAAGAAAAGGCTATTTTGTCTCTTTCCTAGTTTTGCTTAACGTTTTAATGATATCAAACAAATTATACCAGTGTTTATCTGAAAAACTAATCATCTTTGGAAAATTAAAATATATGAAACCCATAGTTTTTTTTGCCAACATCAAACCCATAGTTTTCCTTTCAGATTTATCCTGATCAAGTAACATATGTCACTGATGATAAGATTATCCCATTTTGGCAAAAGTAATTGGATTCCAAATTATACTTTATGTAAAGAGGCATAAAAGAAAAAGTAGGGGGACCAAGCCACGTCATCAGAAGAATCACATTCGTCTACAAAAGGGACTCTTATTATTACATTCGTCTTCTCTAGAACAATTCGGATTCTTCACGTCATGGCTACCGGAGAAGAGAAACCAGTGATGGTCGTTGGAGTAGACGATAGCGAACAGAGTGATTACGCCTTGGAATGGACACTTGATCGTTTCTTCGCTCCTTACGCTCCTGATTTCCCCTTTAAGCTCTTCATCGTCCACGCTAAACCTAACGCCGTCACCGCCGTTGGTCTCGCCGGTCCCGGTAACAATATCGCTGTCTCTTTCGGTTCCTTATTCCAGGTTTTGATTGATCATTTTGGTTGGGGTTTTAGGAACTGCGGAGGTTGTTCCTTATGTAGATGTTGATTTGAAGCACACTGCTGCCAGGGTTGTTGATAAAGCCAAATCACTTTGCCTCACCAAAAATGTACCCAATCTCTTTCCTCACTTCTTCTTCTTGAATGATTTTTATGAGATATGACTTCATTTGTTTATGTGTGTTCTCGGATTCATTATACTGTGATAGATAACGTAGGTACTAGCTAGTGTGAATCCGATACACTATTTAAAAGCTTGAAGCTTAGACAGACCAAATGACCTCGAAATTGATCTTGCTAAATTTCACCATCATTCATGTGTTACACTGGTAGATAAAACTTTGTGTTTTTCTTCTGAATCTTTATAGATTTGTTGTCTAGGTTCATGGTGTGACCATTGAAGTCTTTGAAGGCGATGCCAGAAATGTCTTATGTGAAGTTGTGGATAAACACCATGCTTCCCTTCTTGTTGTTGGTAGCCATGGCTATGGAGCTATCAAGAGGTATTTTCATTCTATCAGCCCTTCAACTATACCCAATTTTGTTATTTTTTTTGGGGGCTAATCGTGAGAATTCATCACTTTGTTCATAACTTTATTTGGGGGTTTGTGATAGGGCGGTTCTTGGTAGCGTGAGCGATTACTGCGCTCATCATGCTCATTGCTCCGTGATGATCGTCAAGAAGCCTAAGATCAAGGTCTAAGGCATTGCTACTCAAGTAATCAGTCAACACAGAGTCTCTGCATAGTCAATTTCCATGTAGTCAAATAATCGAGCTTGATGTGAAACCATTCAAGACAATCTACAAATGCCTTCTTGTGTGTTTGTTACCATCAGTATTTGTATGTGATTTGTTTATTATAAGCTAATGTTTAAGTATTCCTAAAACAAATATTCCCTTTTAAGAGTACTAGTATTCCATGTCTGTGTGGTTTTCTTTTCTCTATTACAAAACTGACACATTCACACACAAATTTTATTATAAAAAATGTTATCACAATCTTAAAACAACTCGTCGTTAGTGAGCTCAATAGGAAAACATATCAACTAAATAGAAGCAAAATTTGAATTCAGTTTTATCAAGACGAAATGTTACTTTACAAAAATAAATTAAATAAATTTGATCGAGGATAGAATAAACAATATATTAAGTAAAAGCCGCAATTAGTATTAGTTTGGGTTTTGGAAGAATGTGGTTGGTCCAGGCTAATTGGTTCGATTCATCTAAATCCAGAAAAAGGATATACTGTATAGAGAAATAAATTTAATTATCCAGAGTCCGTGAGAACAAAAGGGTAGAGTCATTGTCTGGTTATCATCAACCACGTCATCTTTTAAACAGGTCGGACCAAGGATAGATTGGTAAGATTATTACCGCATCGGCGTTCCAAAAAGGTAGACCAAGTCTCGCAAGAGAGAGATGATTCTTCATTGATTTTTGTTTGACAATTTTTTTTTATCTTCTCTTCTTTATAAACAAAAAAAAAAAAATAAGAAGTATTTGTTGGTACCTTCCGATTTGGGTTTGCCGGAGATATGGCCGGAGCTAAAGATTCAGGTTGTGATGATGATCGTATTGTATCCGGGCAATCGGTTGATGATGGTGGTGGTTGTGTTCCTGAAAAACGCGGGAACCAGGATTCATCATCGTCTATTGTTGTTGAAGTCTCGTGTTCGATTTGTCTTGAATTGGTGGTTGATGATGGTTCCAGATCTAAGGCTAAGCTCCAATGTGGTCACCAATTTCATCTGGGTATCAAACTTTCCTTCCTTGATTTTTTTTGTTGAATCTCGGTGATTTTCGATTAAAATTACCAATCTGCGATCTTTTGAATTTAGTTTCCAATTCAATGCTAGATTTAGACGTTGATCAACGTGTAACATTTCTGATGAATTGATCATTACCATATGTGAATATTCCTTTTAGTACAAGCTTAGATTTGGTTGTTGTTAGGATCCATGAAATGATGTCAATTAGAGATATGAAGGATTCTGTTGCAGTTTACGGCTTTAGCGGTTTGTGCTTTTGTTCCTTGTAGATTGCATTGGATCAGCCTTTAACATGAAAGGAGCCATGCAATGCCCCAACTGTCGGAATGTCGAAAAGGGTCAGTGGTTGTATGCAAATGGCTCTACTCGCTCTTTTCCAGAGTTTGTCATGGAAGATTGGATCCCCGATGAAGATTTGTACGGTTTGAGCTATCCCGAAATGGTAAAAGCTCAGTGATTTGTGCTACGATATACTTTCTTTTCGTGTACACGAGATCTGTGCTTTTATCATGCTACCCGTATATTCCGTGAGCTACATCAGATGGATAATTGTAATGTCTGTATGGTGTTTGCAGCAATATCGGGTCCATTGGTGCCCATTTGGCGAACTCAGTCAAGCTGGTTCTTTCGAGTAAGCCCACACCTTTCCCATGATTTTGCTGTTATCTCTGTTTTGCTAATCTAAGAAAACTGAAACTTTTGGTCCTTACAACTGGGAAGCTTAAATTTCAACGAAGCATCTCCTAAAAATGTCCTTCTCTGATTGTTTCTATGCTTTTGCTCTGTGTTCCAGGGAACTTGAACCTACAACCACTACATGTAAGTCAGCGCTGAATGATGGATTGTTCACTATATGATCTTTTCTTTTTGTTTAGCAAACCGTTGATAATAACTAGACCGAATGTTTCTCTTCTCTTCCATAGATCACACTGAGTTCCATGGACACCACGCCCATGCCCCTGCTGTCAATCATTCCTATCTTGCATACGTTGCACCTGCCCCATCTGCTACCCCGAGAGCTAGCGATAACAACAACACAGATGATCATCCCTGGAACAACCACTCTAATGATCACTTTCACCAACTTGCTGTTGCTCCCCATTATCATCCTCATCATCATTCCCCGTCGTTTTCTGTACCTGGCGCTCATATGGTTGATGGTGAAATCGAAGCTTCAGCAGCACGGGGCATATCTTATCCGCACCCGTTTCTCTTTAGTTACAGGTTAGCTTCCTGAACTCCATATTGCTCTAGAAAATCTCAACTTTTTGCAGAGAGCTTTAGAAACATTTTTTGTGGATTGGGCAATGTAGGTCTAATCCAAGAACCCCACCAGCAATTAATGTTCACCAAGGAAGCAACACCCGTGAACACCTTCACACGCAACATCATGTTTTTAATCATCAGCGGCAACATCATGCAAATGGTCCCAATCTGGCATCACCTGTTGCACCCATGACAAGAAGGGGATTACCGCCCCCACCACCGATGCCGGAGCAAAACGGCGGATTCTTTATTTATCCACCTCCGACCTCATCTGCTGGACACCGCGAACCAGAAAATGATCAGTTTCATGCTTGGGAGAGAGATTGGTTTCCACATTTCCCTGTTCCATCGAATCACCACGCGATCTCTAGCTTCTGGCACAGACACTTCTGAGAGGAGTTGGGTGACTGAACTCTGAAGCTTTCTGAAAGAATTTTATCAGGCTTATGAACTGTGAACAATGTATAAAAGAAAACTGGGGACTTATTTGAGCGATCAAAACTTGTTTATGATGTAACTATAACTGGTTTCCAATGTACATTGTGAGCTTTCCAAGATCCGTTAAACAGAAGTTTGGATCGAATCTTACCAAAATTCGATCAGTTAGGTTAACTATTGTTCTTGGTTGGATGGAATTCTAATGTAAAAATGTATAAACGTTTCAATTGTTCACATATTAATTCAAGGGGAAAAGAGAATGTCTCAATGGTATGTAGCAGCTCAAGTGTCGACAATGCACATGAAAACAAAGCAGAACATGGCATTCGATGAGTCGTAAACTGGAAAACAATCGAGATTCTGTTTTGAACAACATACAAAATCTTGCACGAACATTTTCTTATTCTTGTCTGGAATCAGATGAAAGATGCAACGTTGGAGGAGGATGCTTGTTAACTAGTGATGGGTATGAGTCCCATCCCTGCCTTCTTCACCTTTCCTCGAGGCTGCTCTGATCTTACGCTGCTCCTCTTTGTATATCCTGTTTCTTCTTTGAAACTGCAACAGGCACACAACAAATCACGAATCAATTACTACTTACAACTATGCTCAATACATTGTAAAGAAACCACTTGTCACAATAACACAGATGCACATTTAAAAGCAAGAGTAACCATTTATACAATCTGTGTGTTAGTAGAATCTAACATTAAGCCATGACGATCTTGAACCTAATCAAGGTGTAGCATTCAAACAAACGACCCAACTAACTTCCATCAACCAATAATCCAATTAAACACGAGCAAAAGCAAGAATCGGAAGAAGTCGTAGGTGTACCTCTTTGGAATGATGGAGACACTCGAGATAGTCTTCACGAAGAAGAGAACAATCCTTAGGCTCTCTGCAATGAGACATACATTCACTAAAATCCATCCAGAAATCGTAACATCTCCCTTTGTTTCCCGTTATTCCCCATCCCGACGCCATATTCTCTCCCCAAGAAGATCGTCAAATCTCTATTTCTTCTTCTTCGTCTGATTTCGGGTTTTCTCCAATGGGTTCGGGTCATCCGAGTAATGGGCCATTAGTGGGCCGAGCTAACCTCTCGAAGTGGAGTTATCTTTTTCAATATTTTTTAATTGGCGGCACTTTTTTGCGCTTACTAAATATTTTCCCATACCCTAAAGTGGGACCCCGTATCGTACGGGAACCCGCCGACAAGCTCTCTTGTGTGAGTGAAACACCATACACCCGCACAATAAAGAATTGCTCTTTGACTAAACAGACTAAGTCAACCAATTAAATTTAAGACTAACACTTTGTCCTAAAAAATGCTCAATTATGCTCGTCGCAGCAGATTCTCGCTCTCCAAGGGGCTAAAAAGGCGTGCTGGAGAAGGAGGTGACTGGCGTCAACACAGGTCTCGTCTTAGTCACAGTCACAGAGACGTAGACTGATATCGAGGGTGATTTGAGTTTTCTAAACAAAAATGGTGGTTTCCTCATCGACTTCGTCTTCGGATTCTGTTCCGTCCAACTTTGCTTCGCTTCCCGTTATGGCGATGAAGAAGAGAATCGTCGAGAAAATCCTCGAGAATCGCGTCACTCTCATCGTCGGAGAGCCTGGTTGCGGTACGTACATTCGCTTAGTTTCTGTGATTCTACGTCGGTAGTGTGTTCCTTCGTTCACTGATGAGTTTATTACTCCATTCTGTTTGTAGAAATGCTTGGTCGATTCTGGTTTTGTTGATCACTAGTTTTTCTTAATGTGTAGACTCGTTTTACACCAGATTTTGAATGTATTAAATAGTGGAAATAGGGTATGATTTAGCTTTCCTACGTCTTTGAAATGTTTTGATTGTAATGAATGGCTAGATTTTGATTCTTCTCGTCTGTGTTTTTGGGTATTCGTCATTGATTTTACCAATATTTTTGTCTCTCTTTGTTACAGGGAAGAGCTCGCAAGTTCCACAGTTCCTACTTGAAGCGAATATGGCACCCATTTTGTGTACTCAGCCGAGGAGATTTGCGGTTGTAGCTGTTGCTAAGATGGTTGCTAAATCCCGTAATACTGATTTAGGCGAAGAAATTGGTTACCATATTGGACATTCCAAGAAATTGACTGAAGGGTAACTATGACACACGAGTTTCATCCGCATTATGACTTAGATAGAAGAGAATCTACGTTTTGGCTTTTTCCTAATATGATCAATTTTATGAAATTTTTCTTCTGTTGCATGCAGATCAAAAATTATTTTCAAAACTGCTGGAGTTCTGTTGGATGAAATGCTAGACAAGGGGTTGAATGCACTAAAGTACAAGGTCATCATTCTTGATGAAGTGCATGAAAGATCTGTGGAGTCGGATCTTGTTCTTGTCTGTATTAAGCAGTTTCTCATGAGGAATAACGACCTCAGGTTATACCTCTTTTATTTAACATGTTCTAGTTGTTTTAAGGTTCTTAATTCTGTTCCACTTGGTTGTGTTTGCTGATGAAAGAGAGATCACTTTACTACTATTCAGATTCATTATACTTCTAATTTACCGGAATAGTTTGAGTTGAGATTGATCAAGAGATGATGTAATTTCTTTACAGGGTGGTATTAATGTCTGCAACTGCTGATATAACAAGGTATAGAGACTACTTTAAAGAACTCGGCAGGGGTGAACGGGTAGAAGTGGTTGCTATTCCTAACCCTGACCAGAGAACAATTTTCCAGAGAAGAGTATTATATCTTGAACAGGTTAAACTTTGTGAGATTATATTTGATATTTGTTTCTCTTTAGGAAACTGTTTAATTATCCAGTTGAATAGTGTAAATTAGAATATTTGTTATAGTTACGCTACACTGCTTGGAACAAAAATGATACACATAGTAAGAAAGAAACAATGGAAAATGTTCTCGGTATGCGACCATCTCTTTCACCTTGATGAAAATAGCAAATTTTTCTGCGTGCATCAGAGTTATAATGGAAGTACTCATATTGATGACATTTTTTTCTTGCTAATTGAATGTGACACTGTTCATGAAACAGGTTGCAGGATTGCTTGGTGTGGGTTCTGATTTGTCAGCTTACTGTCCTGGTCCAGGTCCTTCTTCAGCTGATACTGAAATCAAATCTGAACTGCAGAATCTTATTCACAACCTCATCTTACATATTCATGAAAAGGAACCAGACATTGAGAAGGGTATTTTGGTTTTCCTTCCAACATACTACTCTCTTGAGCAGCAGTGGTATCAATTACAACCCCTCCGCGCATCCTTCGAGGTTCACATATTGCACCGAAGCATTGATACCGAGCAAGCCCTGGCAGCTATGAAGATATGCAGATCTCGCCGCAAGGTTTGTCTTTTAACTTTCCCTTTTTTTTTCCCCCCTTTAGATGTATGCACTAACTTTTTGAAGCAACTATTCTCAGGTAATATTGGCTACAAATATTGCAGAATCTTCGGTAACAATACCCAAAGTGGCCTACGTCATTGACTCGTGCCGGTCTCTGCAAGTGTTCTGGGATGCATCCAGGAAAAGAGATGCTGTCCAGCTTGTTTGGGTCTCTAGATCTCAGGTATTGTCGGAATTTACCATTGATTCAACAATAGTGGATGTCCAAAACTTCGTATATGGATTATAGGCTGAGCAACGAAGAGGGAGGACAGGTCGGACATGTGATGGTGAGGTATATCGCCTGGTGCCAAGTGCATTCTTCAACAAGCTTGAAGAGCATGAGCCCCCAGCTATTCTTAAGCTGTCATTGAGACAACAAGTTCTTCACATTTGCTGCACGGAAACCAGAGCCATCAATGACCCAAATGGTAATGATTTTGGAATCGTATAGAGAATGCTTGAGTTCTTTTTAATAGACTAGGTAAAATATGGGTTGCCTGCGAACTAGTAAGAACAGTCAGGTTTGCAAAGTCTTTTGATTCTGCATAAGTACTTATCACATAAATTCCCTGTTACATGCTTCTGTCTGACCTTAAAAATGCTTTGTAATGGGACATTTACAATGATATACCTTAAATAAAGCTAAATTCTTATGATGGAAATAACCCTTCATTATTCTTGAGAAATTGGAACTTCCAGTTTATGCTTTAGGATACTATAGATCAAAAGTAAAAGACAGTATCCATAATATTTTGGCGTCTGTTTAACCAGTCTCTGTTGGTTTCTAAAATATTTGCTATAAATTAGGGTTGCTGGCAAAAGCTATGGATCCACCGAACCCAGACGTTATCGATGATGCTTTGAGTATGCTATTAAGCATACGAGCATTGCGGAAATCACCAAGGGGACGCTATGAGCCCACATTTTATGGACGGTTGCTTGCTAGCTTCCCATTGTCTTTTGATGCATCCATTCTCGCTGTCAAGTTTGGTGAGATGGGAATGCTAAGGGAAGGAATCCTATTAGGTGTCATGATGGATACCCAACCGCTTCCTATCAGTCATCCTTTCGGAGATGATTCACTGGTATTTCCTGTTGGTGAATATTTCTGCAAATCCGCATGGCTTATTAATCATGATGTTTGGCATTTACACCTATGTCTTTTTTTACAGTTTCTGGAGTATGTTGATCACTATTTCAGTGGAGATAGCAGCAAGACTGTTTCTGGTGGCCGGAGGGAGGTGGTACTCATGGCAAATCTATGTGCTTATCAGTTTTGGCAACGTGTCTTTAAGGTAATAAAATACTTTTGTCATATCCTCAAGAAGTAATAGATTTTATTCTTAACGGTCTTCTCCAATCTTTCTCTTCTTAAAGGATAAGCATCGTCTTGAAAACTTGAAACTACTTCTGTCGGAGGAGAAAGACAAGGAGCTCAAGTCGTTGTTTCCTGAGATTGAACAAGAGTGGTGTGAATTCCACAATATTGTCCGCTCGTCATTTTATCATGTCTCTGAGATGTGTAGGTTTATGGCTTCTTTTCTGATAAACGTCCCATTTTATTTTCGGAAAGGAATTTTGTAGGCATAATAATATATGCCAATTGCCCTATCTTCATGACTCTCCATTTTCTTCTGACTCTTCATTAGAGTTTTGCCTGTTATGCAGATGAAGATACGCTTGGCTCATTTCATCGCTTCAGACCTCAATTCATCAGTTCGTCTGATTCTCTACCAACCTATTACGATCCATATGAATTTGATCACACATGCTATGTTGAATGCCAACCCTCTGAGAATACATATTCACACTATGAGGATGAGGATAACAATCAACCACCTCGTGAAATAAGAAAATGTGTATCAGTGCCGTTTGTTCCTCCTTATGCATTCCAAGCTAATGCTGTAGCAAAAAACATGGCCTCTATTATCAAAGAGGTAGTCATTTGCTGACCCTTTTCTTGTATCTAGCATTAGTGTTTACAATTGTTGTAAGAGAGTGGTGGATGCAAGAGCTGGCATGAATGTTTTTTCTTTACAGAGATTTGATCGTCTTCTGTTTGCGTTTGCCTTAGATAAGAACTCAGTGCACACAAACGGATAACGAGGATGGAGCAGTTGAGCCTGAGGATTATGCTAAGGATGGGGAGGTCCCAGTCTGTGTATATTTTCTTAATGGATCTTGCAACCGAGGTGACCAATGCACTTTCTCTCATGTTCTTGAGTCAACAAGACCAGCCTGCAAATTCTTCGCGTCGCTGCAGGTGCATTTTGTTACCATTTTTGCTTGGGTTTTCTTCAGCTTATCTGCTAATGAGTTGGTTTTGCAGGGATGCCGAAATGGAGAATCGTGTTTGTTTTCCCATGTCCTGCGAAGACAGACAAAATCATACTGTCCTCCCCCATGCCTTCCAGAAGAAGATGACTCTTTCAGATCGCCTCTTCTGGAATTATTTCCAACTTCTTCTGAGGGATGTATACTTGTGTTTGATGACTCTGACATGCGTTTCACTTCACGTATAGCGAACCGTTATCCATCCTGGAAAATACTATCAACGTCATCTTCTTCAGAGACGCTTTTCTGTGATTCATCACTTGCAGACACAAGAATCTTTTGGGGTCTCAGTCATCCCTACCAGACCATCATCTCAAAAGCAGGAAGGGAGAACCCAATCCCATGGAATGAAGTGAAATGCGTGTTGTGGTTCTTCAACGCAGACAGCTACGGCGAATCTCCTGAGAAACAGAAAACTATTCTGCAGAATTTCTTCGAGTACATGGCAATAAGACTGCTTGGTGATTCTCTGTACGAAATCCGAGTAGTTCTTACTATGAACAACGTCCAATTCTCACACTTACAGGTAAAATAATGCGGTTGCTTTCAGATTCTCCATCTTTTTGTCCGCTCCATTCATTTTCTTTTTTTCCTCTTAAGGTTGAGAAGCTAGCCAGAGATAGCTTCTTCTTCCTAGGAGAGTCTTTTCCGCACAATTCAACAAGCTTCGGTGCATTCCCAGACACATTCACCTACCAGAAGTCTATGCAAGTCTCCAGGCCAGTTTCCTATGTCTTTGATCTCCATCCGCCTTCTGATATCCAGTTTGGTGACTACAGCTCGGTTCTTCACAAATCTCTTCACAGCATTTGATCTCTTGGTAAAAGGTACTAGCTGAATGAGTTAGTCTATGACTCAAATGATTCTTGATTAGTTTGGATTTGGGAAATAGCAATTTCTCAGGTGCTGTGTTTTTATTTTCCATCAATAGTAAGGTCCCCGTTTTTAAGATCACATATGTCCAGTCAGTTATTAGAAAGTTTCATGCTATTCATTCGGCTAGAGAAACAAAAAAACACCCACCCACTGACTTGGTTGCTCTGTTACTCGTCTAGAAATGATGATTGGTTTGGTCCCCATTTTCATGTATCTTGCTTAAGACTAGATCACATCAACTTTTGTTTTGTTTGTCTTGTTTCATACATCAGCGTAGAGTGCTTCCTACATCCTTGCTTGTCCATGAATGTTGGTTCAATAGGAAGGAGACTAGAGAGTAATTTAGGAAAGCATGAAACCAGTGATTACTTCCCTAAATGATTAACTCTTTATTTTAGTATCATATAACAGGTTCACAAAAAAAAAAAAAAAAAAAAAAAAAAAAAAAAAANCATTTTATCATTTCACATTACAATATTAGCATCTTACCTTAGATAATGATAAGTTTAATGCTTTATTATGTGTTTCTCTAAGTATTAGCTTGCAGTCATGTTATCTTTTTTATCAAATCCTGTGTTTCTTCATGTCCTCATAGGTTTTATCACCCCTTGACCACCCATATCATGTGAATTAACATAATAACAATATTTCAACTTTCAATTCATGTGAGCATAATCTTTACACGACATAGGTTAAGGTTAAGATGATCTTTTTCTATTATAACTGATATTTTTAATGTGGCCTTAATCGAACCATACTCGTAACTAACAGTAATGCTATTATACCAGAAAGTGACGCACGTAAAAATGTGGTTAGGTCGTGAATTTGGGTGTCTCACTAACACATCACAATAAATGTGAATCAACCGGTTAAGATAACGATATCGTAACCGGTCCTCTTTTGAGGAATTGAATGAATTGATTCAGACGCCAAGTATAATAGCTATAATTGTGAAACAAACTCCACGTTCCAAAATGTTATAAAAATTTCCCTCTTGCTTGAAGAAAAACAATAATCAAACTCTTAACATTAAATGATTAGGGGATCAAAAAATTAAGCTTAAAGAATTACCAAGGGACTTTTGATAAATCTTTTTACTTTCATCATTGCTTCTCACCTTTCTGTTGCTTCCTCTGCAACCCTCGCTTAGTTTAGCCTCTATTCTTTACTGTTTTTGTTGGTAATCCAATGATTCCACAAGTTTTATACTAATAAACACACAATTTACGTTAGCTCATTTTACTATTTTGCGACTTTGATAACATATTTAGAATCTAGTATTGTTTTTAGACAAAAAGAAGTGCATGTAGTTTAATAGAGTAGTGGTAGTTGTACTCAAGATGGTAAAAGAACATAAGACCGAAATTCAAAACTACACCATAAACCACAACCCAAAATTGGCTAACTGAACAACCATAACGGTATAATGCTCAACATTTAATGATTACTGCCACACCTGCAAATGAACCGCCCCAATACGCTAAGCTTCATTTTCACGTCCTAATACATCTAAATTAGAAACAGATTGCAAAGTGAATCCTTTAATAATATAATTATTACAATAACTAAAAGTTAATCCCATCACCTCCTTGTTCGTGTATATATATAGTCTTTCTCTCGTATGTCTGAAACATCGTCCCAATTTCCTAAAGTTTGGATCTTTCTTCTAACACACAAAATGAATTCTTCAATCGCGTTCACTCTTCTTCTCTTCCTTCTTCTTCTGGCACTTAGCCATAACTCGTCATCAGCGTCCATAAGCAACAACACAGACGCGTGCCAGTTAACGCGATACAGCACATACGTCAAAAACGCGTGTAACGTAACGCGATACCAAAGCCTCTGCATCAGAACGCTGTGGCCGTTTGCGATCGTCGCAAAAGACAACACAAGCATATGGGCCCGAGCTAGCGTCGCGGTTACAATAACCGACACCAAGCAGATCCTAAGAGAATTGCTCAAAACGCGGCGTTCAGCGGTTGATAAACGCGAGAGAGTCGCGTTATCAGATTGTCGAGAGCTCTTCGTTGATTCACTCGACAATCTCTACAAATCGCTCGCCGTTCTGCGGAAACTAAACGCGGACGCGTTTCAGGAGCAGGTCAGCGATCTCGCCACGTGGCTAAGTGCTTCCCTTACGGATCAGGACACGTGTCTCGATGGATTTGAAGAGACGGAGAGTAAATCATCGACGGTCAGGATTGTTCGGAGGAGAGCTACGAGGTGTATGCATCTATGCAGCAATGCTTTGGCTATCGTTAACAAGCTTGCTTATGAAGGCATGTAATTAGAATACGAATTATACTTACTTTGGATTATTTGGAAATGTAATATTAATTATAAATAAATGTATGATTGTGATCATAATAATTGATTTCCAAATGTATGTATACATCTTGCAAATGTTTGTTTTCAAATTGATTTTTGTTTATTCGTCAAAATCTCAGCTTCGAATCTGACGGGCTTGTATGTAATTCCAAAAAAATCGCTAAATGTCTTATTTTGTATACAACTTCGTAATGTTTAGGATATAGAAGGCCCACTTAAATTTAAAGCCCAATATGTGGGTCCAAATTTCACGAAAAAAGTACACACTATTTACAAGTCTAATACTACTGTATTGTACTTAGTCTGTGTACTCGTCCAAGTTCAACAACACTAAACCGAATGACCCAGACCCAATAAACATAAATTTATTATATAGCTAGGGCTGATTCGAGTTGTTGCTCTATTATGTGATTTGGTGCCAGTAATCGAATCTTGAAACTCAACTAACGTATTATTATTTCTAATAGAACAAAGTAGCTAGGAATCACAATTTATGCGTTTGTTGATTTAAAAAACGAGAACAATACATCCAAAACTCTAAAAGCCAAGTCCTTGTCACGACTCTCACGTACTTGTAACTACAATCATTACCAAACATCTAATAATTGAATAGAAAACATCTAATAATCATCAAATTAATACATAGCTTAAGAAAATGCAATTATTTTATAGACGTACTTTGCACATAAAAGTTTGGTCTTCTGATACAATCAATTAAACGTGTACAATCAAGTGGAATTGTTGTGTCAATGACTCTCGTTAATCTGTGATTTTTATGAAATTATATATTTGTGAAATAAAATTTGGAAAGTTTGGCAAAGTTTAATAATAAAGGCCAAAAAAGAAAGGAGTCAAGAGTGGCTGGAAAATGGAGAAAAGGTGCAGGAAACGTGGGAGAGAGCTACACGTGGCGTCATTTGAGTCAACGTCGCTTTCTCCGACGTGCGAACCTCTCTCTCTCTCTCGTGGGGCACTTTCGTCATTTCCCCTCTTCTCACTTTTCATTATTGGGTTTCACTTTTACTTAACTCTCTGGTTAAACAACATTTTAACTTTTAAGTAATACTCCCTCTGTCTCATATTAGATGAGGTTTAAGGTTTTGGCACACGGATTAAGAACTCATTAAATTTTATATTTTTCCTAAATAAAAATATCATTGATTATTCATTTAAATACATTTTAACCAATTGTAAATCAATCCGGAGAATACAAAAGGTCATTTCAAAGAAAAATATATTTAATAGTGCATTGAGAATCGAAAACCTTATCTAATTTGATACAAAAAAAATTCCCTAAAACCTCATCTAATATGAGACAGAGGGAGTAGTACTCCCAGTATCATTTGTAATGGACTTAACAGAAGCCATTATTCTAAACATATACTTTAAGGTAGAAACGTCGTTATTAATAACTAATTTATACGGTAATTAATGTTTATCCCCACTATGATTCTGACATTCTGTGCATTTTCTTAAATTCAAATAAAAAGAAGACCAGTAAGTTATTACTATATTCCACATAAAGTAACCCAGGATAAATTATTTATTGATGGAAGAATAAAATTCTCGGTGAGATCTAATCACATACACATACATAGTATTAATTTATTATATTCAAATATGAGTTGCATTTAAGCAGCCGTGGTCTTTATTGACTAGTAGCTTCATTGAAATTATATATGTTCTTACAAAAACAATAGAAAGGGAATATTATTGCCAATATGCTTGATTGAAATTATGTTCTTGGTTTTTTTTTTTCTATCAAAAATTCTACTTGAACTCATACGGAACATTTGATAGTATTGACACAAACCGTTAGATTACAAGTAATGAACTATTAGTATAAAAGAAGTTTGAACATTAATATAAATGTATTTCAGTTAAAATACAAACTATAATCACAATATGTGATCAAATTTGACGTAAAATGAAATCATACTAAAATATCTACCGATTCAATTTATAATATATTGCATTATTTTTGTGTATATTCATTTCTATACCGACAGAATTTAGGAAAAAAACAAATGACTAAAAGCATCAGTATATTAGTGTATGTTGAATTGTCCCCATTCAGCCAACTTGGGTTATTTTGGTTAGAACGTATTATATTTACATTGTTCCTTACCGACACAATAGTCTCTATATATGCGAGCTGGTATGATTAGCTATTCGTTTCTTAAACTTGTAGTTTTTCATTTGTCAGATCATCATTTAATTTCTTCTTCCATTCGTTTCTTTCCTCAACTTACCTTAACCTCCCTTAGGTTTATATTTACATTTCTTAGGGATTCTACGTATATATTTGAGTAATCACTAGTGTTTTTCAATCATTTTTTTTTTTTTTTTTGATATCTTAAATTCATTAAAAGTAAAAGGATAATATAGAAGCCAATGAACCAAAGATGGTTTCCGGAAACTTAAGCCGGTCGGACAAAGGAATTCCTCGAAAACAAAAGACACAACATAAACACTAAAACTAAGCCACATTAATGACTAAACCAAAACATGGACATAACATGAACTAATCAAGGAAAGGAGTAGAAGCAAACTGCAAAGCTTCAAAACTCTCAAGGATGCCAAAGAAACGGATTAATAGGGACTCCAATTAATTGATTATGGTAAATAAATTAAATTCCTGATTGAATTAGATAAAAATACCAATTAAAAATATATAGAAACATTGGTTATAAATCAAATCATTGTTTTTGAGTTTTTAATTGAAAACTTTTAAGTAATAGCTCCACTACTATGAGTTTGTAACAAATCTCATAGCTTGGATACATATTAGTGAATAGTGAGTTCTGATATGAAATTCTTACACAACAATAGCTTAACTAGCATTAGCTTAAGCCTAGCTATCTAGGTGAACACACATAATGTATTCCATAAATCATAGAGATAAACAAGTTCTAATAAAGTTTGTGTGTACAATTAAAAAAGCATGTACACATGCTTGAACATGAAAAAACATGTTTGAACTAAAATACAAACTTTGTTTCATCATTAGGACCAGAGTTCACATTTTCGTTCCACCTAAAAACGTTGATGTCACGTTTATCAACAAAAATGAAAAACGTAATGAATGTGAATTTATAAAACTGTTTAGTACTGGTAACGTTTATCAAGAGAGTATTACATTAATCTTGTTTGCAATTAAGGTGAACCATTATTAATGGGAAAAAAGTGATTTTCAAAGATAACAAATGAATGAACGTTGAAATCACTCAAAGCTGTTATCAAATTTGGCTTTGCGTGTTAGTTTTAGTTTGGCGCTTATTGACTTTTATTAATACTCTTACTTACTTTATGAGAACCCTAGGAATAATGTTAATTGTCCCATTCATAATTCTATGGGTTGTATTAATACATTTGACTTAGTACACATATTAAGAAATATCTAACCAACAATAACTCAATAAGGTATGGAAAAAAATAGAGACAAATTTAGCTGTCAGTATAAAATTACTTGACAAAAAACATTGGAAAGTTTATGCTCTTTTAATTTGGTGGGGTTTGTATTTTGTAAAGCTAATTATTAGTTTAGGAAATACTTTGTATGTCTAAAGCTGTGATATTGACATATTAATAAGACGTTACAAAAAGGCTGTTTCATGTTGAATAATGAAAACATATGTTATTAAATTTGATGGTCAGGTTCAGACAAAATTAAATAAAATTTTGGTCGACCCGGACTGGTTTTTAAATGTGTTGTCGACAGTTTATAATTCATATTCTAAGACTATTAAATCAATTTAGTTGTTCACTTGTTCTTAATGACAATAAATACAAAATTTGCCAAAAAAATTGCAGTAGCTTAGCTGCCAGAAAAATAATTAGTAGTCATTTAATTTGAAACCAGTGAATATAATACATTGATTCAGTACAAGTAATAAATACAAAACCAAACACTATTGATATATATGTTGTTACGGGTAATTATTCTTTTTTTTTTTTTGTAGGAAAAGAAATAATTGGTCAATATCCGATATTGAAGAATCGTTTACTTTTCAAAACGAGAGAAAAAAAAAAAAAAAAATCATTATTTAGAACCCCTACTAATTAGAATGGCATAATCGTAATAAAAGCGACGAATGAGGGTTAATGGGTGAGGCATGTTGTACTTAAATAGAGAGAAATCTCCATCGCATTTCACTCCCGTCCTAAAGGTCGACTCAGTCTCCGGCGAGTTCGACTCTGCAACAAATTCAAATTCAAATTCAAATTCCTCCGTCTATTTCTCACATTACCTCTCTTTATCTCCAATCTCAGATCCAGAAACTTTCCGATTTCAATTTCGGAAAGATGGCGTCGGAGCTAACATACCGGAGACACGAAACCGAGCAACCGGAACCACAATCTTACCATCCCAAACGGATCAAGCCATGGTTCGTAGCAATTCGTCCGATCCGTTACATGCTACGGGAACAGAGACTCATCTTCGTCCTCGTCGGCATTGCAATCGCCACTCTAGGTTTCACAGTCTTGTCCAAATCCTCCTCCCCTCAGCCTCTCCCTTACTCCGATCCGTTCGCTCAATACGGAATGAGATCCGAAATCTCGACGATTCGCAAACCTAGAGTCGATTACATGACGGCGACGAGCCAGATCGGATCGGCGGGAGGCAAAATCCCGTTAGGCCTGAAACGGAAAGGTCTAAGGGTTGTTGTAACCGGAGGAGCCGGTTTCGTTGGCTCGCATCTTGTGGACCGGTTAATGGCCCGAGGAGATAGTGTGATAGTGGTTGATAATTTCTTTACGGGTCGTAAAGAGAACGTGATGCATCATTTTGGTAATCCTAATTTCGAGATGATTAGGCATGATGTTGTTGAACCTATTCTTCTTGAAGTTGATCAGATCTATCACTTGGCTTGTCCTGCTTCTCCTGTTCACTACAAATTCAATCCCGTCAAAACCATCATATCCTTTTTTGACACTTTCAATTTTGATTTTGGTTTTGTCATTTGTGTTTGGATTCTTTGACTTTGATGAATACAAGACGAATGTTGTTGGAACGTTGAACATGCTTGGGTTGGCGAAGAGGGTCGGTGCTAGGTTTCTCCTGACGAGTACCAGTGAGGTTTATGGAGATCCTCTGCAACATCCTCAGGTCGAGACTTACTGGGGCAACGTTAATCCCATCGGTAAATTACCTTCTTGATTACGTTTTTGTTTATGACACGTCGACGTTTCGAGATTTGTCTCTTTTTCCGGGAAAAGGGCGCACGTTAGCATAGAGCGTGTAGAAAAGTGATAAAATACGCTTTATGTGGTGGCTCATGTGCTTTGTTTCCGGTCAGATCTGGTCAAAACCGTAATTTGTGGGCTCCCTTCATCGTACGGCTCTGAGATGCGCGTCTCTGTTTTTTTTAGACGTATCCGCAGAGGATATTTTCATTCCTCTTGATTTGACGTTTTTACCCCTCCCGCATTAATTAGTTATATTGAGATTTGTGTTCCGTTATTGAACTCGATTGTGATACTGGAACAGGTGTTAGGAGTTGTTACGATGAAGGGAAACGTACGGCGGAGACTTTGACTATGGATTATCACAGAGGAGCTAATGTTGAGGTTTGTGTGTTTTTTTGATTCTTTGATTCAGTGATTCTTGCGTAATAATAACAAAAATGTTTGATCACAACAACAGGTTAGGATTGCTCGTATCTTTAACACTTATGGACCAAGGATGTGTATCGATGACGGTCGTGTGGTTAGCAACTTCGTTGCACAGGTTTGTAATGGAGAATGTTCAATTATGATTATGAAAGAGCAAGTGTTTGATTACTTCTACAACTAACTAATGGAAATGGTAATGATTGGTTGTGTAGGCATTAAGAAAAGAGCCATTGACTGTTTATGGTGATGGTAAGCAGACAAGGAGTTTCCAGTTTGTCTCTGATCTGGTAAAGCCCTTTTACTTTTTCCTAATAAAGTATTAAAACTAATTACTATATAAAAAACATACGGGAAAAGTTCAATTCACTGTTTCAAATTTGCCAAGACATTACCTTTTTTTATTCAATTGTTACTTTCATGGGGTATATCTTAGTTTTGACATGGTAAAACAGATCTTACTTTTTTTTATTCAAAGAAATAGTAGTGTTATCTCACTAGCATGTAATATGTGGTTGAAATTTGATATTTGAGTTTTCGGTAGAGGTGGTTTGATGTCCAATCACCTTGTATTTCTACTATAGTATATAGTACAAAACAACTCTCTAGGATTAAGATCTGTGATCATGAATTTTGGGATGGGCTGGTAGAAAATATCACATGACCAAAAAGGACCAAAATTGTGGGTTTAGATCTTTATTATACCTTGTCCTTGTTTCTTGAGTTAAAAAACATTGTCTTTTCTTTTGTCTCTCAATTACCTTTGCATTATTTGTTTATTGGTGTACTGGTAAACTTGAATGTGAATTTTATGTGGTAGGTGGAGGGTCTGATGAGGTTGATGGAAGGAGAACACGTCGGACCATTTAACCTTGGTAACCCTGGGGAATTCACCATGCTCGAGCTTGCTAAGGTCTGCTTCACTTCTTTTCTTATGTTACATCTAGATCTGTTGTTTTCTCATAGTTTCACCCAAATGATTGAATGGTTGGTATAGGTGGTTCAAGAGACGATTGACCCAAATGCAAAGATAGAGTTTAGACCCAACACCGAGGATGACCCACACAAGAGGAAACCAGACATCACAAAGGCTAAAGAGCTTCTTGGCTGGGAACCAAAGGTGGCTCTACGCCAAGGGCTCCCACTTATGGTCAAAGATTTCCGCCAGCGTGTCTTTGGTGACCAGAAGGAGGATACTTCATCATCAACATCGGCGTGAGCCAAAAGACTTTGTAGTTATCGCTTTGGTCTTACAACCATAACGCAGTTCAGCTTGTGGTATAGGCCGCCATGACCGCAGCAGCAGGAAAAATCATAGAGACAGGAGATGGTCGTTTCTTTTCAGTATTACTTTTTGTTATTTTGATTTCCCATTTTGGTATTCGTGTCTATGTAGTGAATATCGGACCTCACACCGATTTGGAACTTCTATTTTTTAATGCTATTACTGTTACTAGTTTTGCGTTTAGACACGAGAACAAATTAACTGAGAACACAAACGAGGCAATGGCGAAAACATCTAGAAAAGATCTTGTCAATTCGGACTTGTTTTCATCTTAAGGAAAACGAGACAAGACATAAAATGCCAGGCTTTGAAGATACTAGGCTACAAGAATTTCATCATTTTCAGGAAACAAGCTACAAGAATTTTAGTATTCTTCAGGAACCAAGCCTCTTAAATCTCTCTCTCTCGCTCACTTTGGGTTCCTGAGGACGATAATGACTGAATCTCCTCGGAGGAACATTTTGCTTATGAATCGATCCCTGTTAACCGGCAGTGCCTTCTTCTTCCCTTTCCCAGTTTTCGGAACCTATACCAAAAGAAGGCAGTTCTTGCTAAGAGACTGACATAATATACAACCAAGTGGTTTCAGGAGAATGAATTGTGGTTACCTCAGTCCACATCTCTCTGACATTTTCAAGAACCATGTTGCAGTGTCTATCAAAGGCCCTCACCCGACCAAGAAGTTTCCTGTTGTTCCTGCAATTGATTAGCACCTGAAACAAACTTAAGCTCGTTAACAAGCTTCTATTCGAACTAGTTAACAAATATCTAACATCTGATCACAACATCTGGAAAGGATCTGTATACCTGAGTGTTATTCTTGACGCTCATCATAAGAACAGAGAGTGGGCCGGTATTAAACTCCTCCTCCTCAGTCTTTCCCTGCTAAGAAGAAGAGTATCAAACATGATGACTAGGAACAACATTTCAGGAGAGCAGCAACACGAGAAGGAATCCATCGAGTTATAAAAAAAACCAGCAACATTCAAATGACTAGGCAACAAAGTCATAACTCTAGATCACTCGAAAAGCTAGATGAAAACAGTCAATTATCCGCAAAATGTAGAAGTTTGCAACAAAATTCAGAGCAAAAATGTAGTAGTTGAGTTCTAATCCGGCACTTCAGAGCCAATGGATACAAAGCTGATAAAATATCAACAAAGAGTTACATTCAATTGCCCAACTCTAGATCAATCGAAATGACAAAATTCTCTTTACTCTTTGCAAAAAAAAATTCAGTGTGACCTTGTACATTTTCAGCAAATAGAGTTTATGAAAGAGAGAAAGATATACACTTACGTTGGTATCTTCGTCCATGGGCTTACTGCGAGATCAAGCGAAACACAGTGTCAGATAAGCACGATTAAAAGCTTAGATTCATCGAGAGATTATTATACCTCATGGTTAACTAGTCGCGAGCTCGTCGTTGAAGAACAATAACAGATTTCCACAGAGAGCAGATCGAAGAAATCAGGGTTTTTTGATAAACCACTGTAATATAATAAAATCTTCTCACGCGCCCCAATTCTCAAATTTATCAAAATCCCCGATTTTGGAAAGACTATAGACCATGGATTTGGAGGCGGTGACGTCCACGCGCGTATGGTGAGAGTGGGCTTACATTTCACCTGGGATTAAAATAGGCCCGCCAATCTATTGGGCTATTTTATTTTAAGGGCCTGCACCCTTACAATTTTCATGCATTATGGTAGGCGCATTCCCATCGGACCAAACCAAGAGTCTTAGCTTCCGATGTAACTCAATCCGACCATACTGAGAAGAAATACCACTCAAAGCAACACAAAATCTCATCAACTAACATCCCTGGAGGCTAATCTCTATTATAATATAATAATAATAATAAGAAATAAATAGATGGAGGCTAATCTCTATTATTTGAGTTTTTTGTTTTATTATTCTTGTGAATAATGAATACAAACCTTTTTTTTTTTTTTTTTTTTAA
>OVAF01000766.1:0-32072 GCA_900406245.1 Odontarrhena argentea
TATATATATATATATATATAAACTTGAGAACTGTTAAGTCATACTACTGTATTTGGCTAATATATATATAAACTTGAGAACTGTTAAGTCATACTACTGTATTTGGCTAATCAACATATTATCTTGTTTTTAAGAAATATAATCTTGTTTAAGATCTTTTTATGATTCAGCTATTTGAGTTGTGTATTCGTGTAAACTTGAATTAAGGCAAACCGATAAAATTTGTTTAATCGGATAGGTTATGACATATACTTACAGATGAAGTGTCAGATGAACAGAACACACTAGATTCCTACAGTTTCCAATAACAGTAAACGTGGCCAACAAACCACAAATTTTGCAACATGGACCCCACTATTTCTTTCTATAAATAACCCTCAAACTAATCCCCCTTAAAAATTGCAAACAACACTCATATATCTCTTTTACCAAACAACTTTTTATTTTCTTCTCCTTCACTTCTAAATTCATACAAACATGTCTCTAGCCATTGCAGATGTTTACACGGTGAGGAAGTTTCACAAAGAGAGCTTGAAGAAACCCGCGGTTACTACGGTTGATATTGGAGATGAAAAGATCGTTGGAGGAGGAGGACTTAAGGAGCCAAGAAAGTCGTCAGTGAAACCAAGATTCGGACGGTGGTTTCTCGGAAAGCCTGAGATCAAGAAAGGCTCTGCTAAAGTTTATGATCCTATGGCAAATTGAGTGATCAAGAAGCACAAAAATGTTATGAATTGAGCTCTATTAGATTTTGGAGCTAGCTGCATTATGATATACTCCCTCTGTTTTAGAATAAGTGTCATCCTAACTATATTCACGCGGATTAATAAAACATATTAAAATTTCTATTATACCCCTAAAAAATTAGTTGACTCTTCATATTCTTCATCATATTTGGGGTTAAAATAGGAAGTTAATATAATAAATTACATTGAGAATGTAAAATGACACTTATTTTAAAATAAAAAAACTCCCTAGAATGACACTTATTTTAAAACGGAGGGAGTATATGTTACAAAAATAGTCTAGTCATTAGTACCGAGACGAGACTACATAATAAATATACCTATATATATTAGAATCGTTTTATGTTTAATAAATCGATTACAAAAGTTGATACGGCCTGATTACATCAAACAACAACTAAAGAAAAGAGAAATAAAAAAATAAACCACACCCAACAAATTAAAGTCTAAACTCTAAAGTAAACTGAATCAAACAAGGATCAAACCAAAGACTGTGAACTTGATCGATGATCTAAAGTCGAAATAAATTCAAACCAAAATTTGTTCCTAGCTATGATAAATTGTTCTACCTCACAATAAAGAATACAGATGATAAATGGAGATAGCAAACCAATTTACAGCATATACACCAAAGCGGTGCAAAATCGCCTGAAAGATTCAAAATTATATGATGCTGTCAATACAAAAGTTTTATCCATTAACTAATTATAAAATAATATATTTTCGTTCTTCATAATTGATCCCTATTTGGGATATCAATTTTCTCTATCTTTTTTAGGTGAACATTCAAAATAATTAAGATTGGCGAAAATACTTAATATTTTTCCTTTCATTATTTGTAAACTAAATATTTCGTGGGCATCCTATTAACCGACAATACAATATATATATATATATATATATATATATATATATATATTTTTTTTTTTTTTAAAAAAAAAAAAGATTNAATCGGCGTTTGTAAATCTATGAACTCATGATAAGAAAAAATTTCTTTTATAGGAAGGGGTGAAGATTCTTAAGCAAAAAAAAAGAAAAGATTCCTTTAAACTTTTTATATGATAAATTCTCAGTAAAAATCGTTTTTGAAGCTGTCAAGAAACTATGCCAAAGAAAATATAGTAAATAGTTTTTTTTTTTTTTTTTTTTTTTTTTTTTTTTAANTGGCCAACGCGGATCGAACCTGCGGGGAGCGTATTGGGTTTTGTGCCCTCAACTACCACTAGGTCAACCCGTGTTGGTTAATATAGTAAATAGTTTCTTTTAAGACTGATGTCCATATATATTCTCGAAGCCGAAATTAAACCACGTATAATATGGTTTAATTTCAAATTTCATTCGAATATGAAATAATGAACATTTTAAAAATTGACATATATATAAAAGTTCAGGTGTAATTAATACCTTTTCTGTTTTTTTTTTTTTTTGTTTTTTAAAACAAATTTCTCACCAGCCATATAACAAAATCATATAAATTAACCTGTGTTATGATGAAGACAGTAACCCTTTTTAATTCATACAAAAGTTTTTTTTTCTTTTGTAAAATGGCAAGCACTTATGCGAATGGGGTATTACGTATATGATGGGATTCTCTTTCTTTTTCTCGTAGTTTAATATTTCTATGTTGTTGTAGTTGCCTCTTCGTCACTACTCGTTGCATACATGACTAAGCAACACATTTTCTATAATGTAGGTCTAGTGTTCTACTTGATAATTTAATGTAATCACTCTATTTGTAAACTAATAAAGGTTTAGTTTTATGAGTGCTCGCCTTGAAACTAGCTAGCATTCGAGGTGGATACATGAAATGATTATATGAGTGAAAAGGAGTGTGGCGCTTAACGACAAAAGTATGATTAGTTAAATAATCCATTCGGCAGAAAAACTTTAATTAATTTAGTAAACCTGATTTAACATTTTTTTTTTATATAAAGTTGGCTAAACGTATTTGGATAATGTGGATTTACATTAAGTCATTAACTCTATCAGGGCCATGTTTTATGCAAGTTTAATTTAGTATAATACATGTTGTACTAAATTAACATTTTTTTGTCTGCCAAATATGTAATATTTATTAAGATGAAATTGAATTCAAATAATGATGATATTAGCATAAATCGTTATGCCAGAGTGACATATTGATAATAAAAGTTTATGTTATGTCTCACAATATTCATAGGTTAGCTGACTACACTTCTGAACTAAGTGTTAACATAATAAAAACTTATTAGATGAATTAGATTAGTACTTTGATTGGAAGTGAGGCCATATAAGATTTATCAAGTCTGAAGTGTTACTACTTGGGTCCGAATCAGTCCACCCACCCATACATGTGATGTGGATATATATCCGAACTCCTCATCCAAATTATGTCAGAGTCTGCTACTTTTCATCATTTCTTCTAATGCTACTTTTTATGTCTCATTTAATATTATATTCTGGCGGAGATTAGATTATAACTCCAAGTTGATTAGTGTGTTGTTGCCTGTTTCCCAAGCAGCCACAACGACGACAATGAACTTGGACAATTATAAGAACATTTGACATATTAAAAATGAATTTCTTCCAAAATAATAATTCTTGTAATTAATTGTTACAGTAGCCTGATCCTCGTTTTATTCCCCCACTAATAACACTTTATAGCCAATATTCCCTCAATTTATGTATGTTTATGCACTCTTTTATAAAGTAGAGAGTAGATCTTATATTAAACTAAACATAATTTAAATTTGGACTAATTTAAACATATCATTTCTTGACCAAAATTTGTAGTCTAGTAAATTATTTTACCATTGTTATATTGTCATTATCTAAATTCACCTTCGGCTTAATGTATATTTTATATTGTTGATAAATAATAATATTTAAAATTTGACTCTATGGGAAGAGTTACCACACTCGATACATGAAACATTCATATTTGAGTACCTAGATTTGTGTCACATCATTGTCCCTGGTGAAGTCATGACATGGTAACTAACCATTGTCAACAATGGGACTGATTTTGACAAAAAATCCAAAAAAAACTATTATACTTTTTTCAAAAAATGAGGAATGATTTGGGTTTTTAACGTTCGACTAATTTTTTTTTCGAAGATCGGTATAACCATTGAATAGTCTATTCACCCGATTTTTTGTTAGATCTAAAATATTATACTATTTATAGACCAGTCAAATGAGAATAATTTGATAATTTTTCATTCGAGAAAAGTCGATCTCTGACCCAAATTCACGGGATAATTTATTTCTGAAATGAAAACCATTAACAACTACCACTTGGTTCACTATTATATCTTGATGAGGGTAGCATATTTCAAAAAACCTACCTAAAACGGAGTGGTTGGATGTCGATTTTTTGTTTTTACCTTAATCAATAATTCTTTGTTCTTCAATATTTCTGAGTGGGTTAGTGGCTACCGTTTGAAATTGACCCACGTGGTGAATACCACCCAAAGTTCTAAATATCATACAAATTTGGAAGGAACACAGAATATATATATATATATTGAACATAATCTGAATATATTACCGTTTAAGTGTTAGATTGTGCGACAGCAGATTATCTGATTTTATCAGAAAAGGGAAACACACATAGTAATAGTACAAAACGTGATTTAAAAAAAAAAAAACAGAGAGAGCAGACAAAAAAAAGTACTTTCTGAAAAGATTATTAAAATGATTTTTAAAAGGAAATAATATAATATATATATTATATGAATGTGAAGTTCCACTATATATATACCAGCTATAAAAAAATGAAGGAAATAATAATGTAGAGAATATAATTTTGGAATATATTATATACTTCATGAATCATGATACTTATATATTCTTGGCTTGTTAAGATGGACACGTTTAGGGATTAATTGTGGTCGATTATATCGTCATTAGTCAGATTCCTCTCTCGAGCCTTCTCCAATATATTCTCGAATCTTAAGAAATTTTCTTATTAATTGTTTTCATGCTTTCTAACTGCCACCACTTATATTACTACAGTAATTTGTTTTTTTTTAAGCGTTTCCTAAATCTCTTTAAAAAATATATATATATACATACATATCTATTATCAAGTTTTTTTATGTTAACATCAATCAAAGTTCATATCTGAAGTCAATGTTTAGTTATTTATTTCGTCCTTTGATGATGTATTCAAGTATAATCTGTTTCATTTAGAGATATTCCTTGGGGTGAAATAAAAAAAACTAGTAGTCTAAAATACTTCATTATTTGCACACAGTTTATAATTAACTATTGAATGGCTTTTGGTTTACGTATATTGTAATGATAATTAGTGGCGACAAAACTACATAAAATTGGGAAATGAACCCCACTAATTCTTTCTATAAATAACGCTCAAACCTCTCCAACTTAAATTATAACAAACACTTGTCTTTTACAAAACATACTTTTGTTTTCCTCTCCTCCACTTATTCATACATTAGTATTTTGTTCTAAATTGACAAAGATGTCTCTAGCTATTGCTGAAGTTTACACCGTGAGGAAGCTTCACAGAGAGAGTATGAAGATACCAGCGGTTTCCCGTGGCGATGGAGACGAAAATATTGCGGGAGGAGGACTTCGTGAGGCCCGAATATCATCGGCGAAACCGAGTGGGTCTAGGAGTTTCGGAAGATGGTTTCTTGGTAAGCCAGGTCTCAAGAATGGGTCTGCTAAAGTTTCTGATCCTATGACAATCAATTGAGTGATCCTATAACGCAAAAGTGTTTTTTTTTTTGTGTGTGTGTGTGTGTGTGTTGCAAGAAATAGCCTGGCGCCTCTTAATGTGTCTCAAGTACTAAAACTATGTATGCATGTATATTAGAATCGTTTATCTTTTAAGAAGTTGGAAAAATCGAATACAAAAGTTTATAGATCCAAATTACATCAAATTCAAACATACATCAACAAATGAATAATTAAAGGTAACAATGAAGAAGGAAAAAAAACATACTGTTCTTTTTATTTTATAGTTTTTGAGAACTTTTAGTAGAACCTATTGATAAAAAGATGGTCCGATGAGTTTTAAAATGGCTCAATTAACGAAAGAAATATTGCCCAATTTCAACTTCTGAGAAGTTTGGAGAGCTTCAAAACTATCACTTTGGGTGTATATTTTTTAAAAATACTATTGAAAAGAGTAACGTTATAAAAATACTATTTTAAATATAGACTATTTATAAGGTTTTACGGTTTAAAATCTAAGGTTTAAGGTTATAATAAATTCCAAAAACTGGTTTCATTCTTTACAAATCATAAATCCTTAAAATATAAACCCTAAACCATAGATCTATATGTTTCTTCAGACCTGAGATCAGAGTATATTATATAGTACTGTCTCAAATACCATTTAAACCAACAATATCTAAGTTTTATGTTTTACCAATTGAGTTATTGACTACTCTTTGTGATTGTCCGGACTTTGACACCGAAACACGGTTATTCAAAAAAAAAAAAAATGAAAAATGAAAAATTCTCATAGCCATTTTTGGTAATGAGGTATGACGTATATGATGATGGGATTGACTCTTTGTCACTACTCTCGTTACAGACATGCATGACTAAGCAACAAATTTATAATTAATGTATAGTATTTGTTGTACTTGATAATTTAACATAATCATTCTATATGTATACTACTCGATCTATAGTTTATGAAAACTGGCTATTAATTCGAGGTGGATACATGAAATAATTATATAGGTGAAAAGAATAAGGCGCTTTGATCATCTTTAGTACGAAAATATGATTAGGTATATAGTCCATTCGGCAAAGAAACTTAATTTATTAAGTAAACCACCCCATCCACAAGGAACTTAATTACATTTTTCATTTTGTAATTTAAAGTTGATTTAATGTACATGTATATGGATATAAATGGATAATTGATAATGTGGATTCCGTATTATAATTAGATTACTCTAGTTAACTAAACTTCTGAAGTAAATGTTAATACTTGACAGTTGATGTCAATTATTGACATAGTCAAAACTAATTAGATGATTATTAGTGACTGACTATGATTGGAAGTAAGGAAATATAAGATATTTAGAACCTTAGGAATGATTGTTTTTAAGGGAAAAATCACAAATACTCACTTTTCCATACATTTAATCACATATACTAATTTTTAAACTACATGTACCCATTTTTCTGACTATAAAAAATATATATATATTAATATTTATCTAAATTAAATTTTTAATATTTAATAGAGTTTTAGGTTTTATAATCTAAAGAATGTTTTTATTGAAAAAATACCTCTAAAAAAAGTTCTTAACCTTTAAATCTTAAAACTTAAACTCAAATATTCATCAAATACTTAACTCCAATCCTACGAAATTTCAATCATAAATCCTAAATTATATCTAAATAAACAATAGATTTGTATGATTATGGGTATATAAGAATGGGTATTTGTGAAAATTTCTCTAACTTTCAATTAGAGATCTATAAAATCTTAAGTCTTGGGTCCGAGTCGGTCCACCCATACATGTGGATATCCGAATCACTCATCCAAATTATATCAAAGTCTACTACTTTTTATCATTCTTTTTTAATTCTATTAAGTGACAGAGATTAGATTATAAATGCAAGTTGATTAGTGTGTTGTTGCCTGTTTCACACGGGGAAATGAACTTGGACAATTCTATGAACATTTGGCTCTAATGGTGATTCTCTTCCAATAGCATTGGCTCCTCGTTTTATAGCTTTATTCCACACACTAACAGCACTTTATATCCTGTTTATATTCCCTCAAATTATGATTACGTACACTTTATTGTAAGAAAAATAGAGAATGGATTCTATATTAATACAAAATTTCAGTTTAATTAACTAGAAGGGTAAATAATATTTTCAACGTTCATTTATCTTTAATTGCTTTCCAAACTACCAATATAAATCAATCGATAACGAATTCATTATAATTGCTTGGACTAAAATGATCACAATTAGTTTGATAATCATCTATCAGTTCCCAATGTAATTTAGTTTATGCATATATTAATCGAATAACCATATATTCTACTTAATCTTTTAGTCTCTAGATTTTAGAATGTATTATCGCGTTGTTCTCTAAGAAAAAAACACTTGTAAAAATGAGCGATTTCTTTGTCCAAATAGACTAAAAGAGTGATTCTTGAGATTTGAAACTTTTTAGATGTTAATTGCCTCCTTGGTGAGATATATATGAGTCATGTAATTAACAATTATCGTTAAGGATTCTAAATAACCTTAAAAGAACAAGGTTTTTCATCTACTTTTTTTTTTTTCTCTTAAATCAATGATATTCTATTTCAAACAAAAGAATTACAAAGCTACAATCCATGGACCACATGTATACAAATATAGAGAGATTAAAAAACACTAATTTGGTATATATATCTCTTAATATGCCTATCATAAACAACAACAAAATATGTATGAAAAAAAAAACACGCAAATGCTCCGGACTATTTCGCTAATATATCTTAATATATGTAGTGGTGGCCAAGCAAGCCAAACATGTTTTTGCGGTTCATTATATTAAAATTTATTTTTGATCTTTTTTTTTTTTTTTGGTAAACTTAGTCATATTTTCTATAATGTTATCTTAGTCTAGCGATATACGTGTTACACTTTATATGTGTACTTCTCGAATTCATATCTTTTTTATTACATTTTACCGGTTTTTTTTTATTTTTTTATATTCTACCTAACGGTCTAAAATTCAAGATCGGCTCATATATGATTAAGTTGAGGAATATATTTCATATGAATCCCTAACTTTTTTTCATTGTTAATAGTATTTTGAATATTATGACTATGTTATAAACTTAATCTCCCAAAGCCAGCAATTATTCTTTGGAGGCTTTGGAGTCGATCAATAGTTATCACATGAACCACGTGGTTGAATTTTACTGAAAATCGAATATCGAACATAATCTGATATTATGGCTTAAGCATTAATTAGATTGTCCCCGACAACAGATCTGTCTGATTTTATCCTAAAAAGGAACCCGAAACATAATAGTACGAAACGTGACTGAAAAAACAGAGAGAAGCAGACACTTTTTTTTTTTTTTTTTTTGAACGGCTAGAGAAGCAGACACAAAAAAAGTACTTTATGAAAAAAATGAGATTTGTAAAAATACCACTTCTCAACAACCACTTTTCAAAATATACCACTTTTTCACTCATTAATTTATGATATATTTTTAAAAATATACCTATTTAAAGTAAAATTACAATTTTAAATATTTTAAAATGTTTTTAAATATTTATAGGGTTTTAGGATTTATGATCCAGGGTTTAGGGTTAAAACCCTAAACCCTAAAATCATAAACCCTAAAAATCGTTTTGACCCTAAAACTCCCAAAATATAAACCCTAAAATCTTAAATCTTAAACCCAAATATTTATTAAACACCAAACCTTAATACTACAAAGTTTCAACTCCAAACTCTAAACCCTAAAATCCTAAACAAACACTAAATCATAAAAGTGGTATATTTGAAAGAAAAATAGTGGTAGATTTGAAAAGTATATCTTAAAAGGTGGTATTTGTGTCAATTTCTTGTTGCACGCAATGAAACAAATATTGTTTCTGATAATTATGGATTTTTGGCCACAACCAATAAAATTTAGATGATCCTAGAAAAATACATGTTACAAATGGCGTCATAAGCACAAAAATTAAGAATTACGTACATGTTTAGAGATTTCAGCAAATTGCAACTAACACAACCTAATAGATCTTTAGCTTACTGATTTAACATTTGTTTGATTTTTTTATTCTTTTTTGTAAATTGTAAAAGATTATTTGTTTCATTCGATTCCATGCATTTTTAATGTAGATTCTTGATTCTTCAATCGAGTTAAATACTTTTCCTCCACCAAATATATATTGTAGAGTATAAATTTGGTATATGTCGTAAACCTAATAATACTATAAGTTCTTGGCTTGGTTAAGATGGACACGTTTAGGGATTAATCGTGCTCGATTAGATCATCATTACGAAGCTAAAATGGCGGCCAAGTCAGATTCCTCACTCAAAAGCCTTTCTCTAATATATATATATATATATATATTCTTAATTAAGATTATCGTCACTCGAATTTTTTTTTTTTAGTTTCTTATTAATTTATAATAGCTCACATACTTTATTACAACCAATTGTTTTAAAGTTAAGTATTATCAATACCTTTTGTTCTAGCGTTTGCTTTAAATTATCAAAGATCAGCAAGAAGACATTTTGTTAACTAAGGTATATATAGTCTCCCAATGTTCCCTGGCTTCCCCGAGGATTGGGGTTGCGTATGTGTTTGTCTTGGGACCTGAGTTCGATTCCACTTGACCATCCAATCCATAAGATATTCGTGCAAAAAGGATGTTAGCAGAGTCAAAAGGAGATTTTATCTTCAGATTTTTTTTAAAAAAAAAAAAAAAAAAAAAAAAAAACGTTTTGTCANATCAAAAAATGATTTTATAGGATAAAAAAAAGTTTTGTCGTTTTCAGAATTCGCATATTCAATCACTTAAAGTCTTCTCAGTGACTCTGCCCTGTCGAAATGTTTGTAGTTGAGTTCCATGTCATCGTGTTTGTCTACTCAGATTACATCATGCCATCATAAACCATGCATGCTTTATGCTAATTTGAAATTTGTCTGATTTACAAGTTCATTGAAGTTTTTTTAACATATATTTCATTTTTGAATTTCTTTTAAGCTCTTCCCACATATATTACAAAGATATAATTAAAAAAAAAATTATTCTTATAAAATAAATTCGTTCACTATATTATATTTATTGGAATAGACAACTAATTCATAAGATTTCTACAAATTGTTATGAAATGTAGCTAAACGTTTTGAAAGTTTCATTCTAATTTTTAAGTGTTCTTACTTTTGCCAAGAGTACAAACTCTTTCGATCTCAATTTTTTTAACCATCTAGTAAACGTCCTTTTTTATTTTTTGATAAGGAAAAAAAAAATGGTAAACGTCTTTAGTAACAAAAAGACACATATTTTTACTAGAGGTGAGCATTTCTGTTTAATCTCGGATTTGGTTAAGTTCAAAATGGTTAATTTGGTTTTAATAAAGCACCAATCAAACTCAAACCGAAGTTAATTTGGTTTGATTCAGTTCAAATTGGTTTGAGTTCGAGATGAATTTAATTCGAATTAAAAAAAAATTATATAACCAAAAGTTGAACTTCTATTAAATAATAGAAACAATTCACTTGTTGAAATTTCAAAATATAGAGAAAAAAACTAAAAACAAGACGAGGAAGAAAATATGACACTTTGACAAAATCAACTTAAAGAATGAGAATTAATAAACTTATTAATTTGACCCCAAAAAAACTTATTAATTAATTATATTTGTAAAAAAAAAAAAAATCAAACCATATAGCTAATTTTTAGAAACCCTTTAATTCATTATCCATACAATAAATAGCACATTAGGTAACCGAACCAAACCAAACTGTTCGGGTTCCGGGTTGAACCAAACGGTTTGTCTATAAACTTTGGTTGGTTCGGTTCGGTTATTATATTCAACCCTAATTTTTATGAATGAATTTCCGGGTATTAGTTTGAATTTTACTCTATGATTTCTTTTGTTTCCAACAACATGTAATATGTACTTTGATATATGATTGCTGTTTTTTTTTTTTTTTTTTTTTTTTTTTAAAAAGGTTTTTTTTTTTTNGGTGACAAACAAAAACCCACTAAAATCTGCAAACGGAGCCCACTAATTCTATCTATAAATAAAGCTCAAACTCCTCCCCATATTTTGCAACAACACTCATCTTAACACCAAACAAACTTTAGTTTTCTTCTCCTCCACTTCTTCACATAAACATTTTTTAAAAAAATTCTTCTTTTCTAAAAGATGTCTCTAGCTATAGCAGAGGTTTACACGGCAAGAAAGTTCCACCGAGAGAGCATGAAGAAACCTACCAAAGCGGCCGTTTCCGGCGAACATGATGAAAAGATTGCCGGAGGAGGAGGAGGACTTGGTGGTGAGGCAAGAAAGTCACAGGTTAAACCAAGATTTGGAAGATGGTTTATTGGTAAATCGGGATTGAAGAAAGGCTCTGCTAAAGTTTCGGATCCCATGACGATTGAGTGATCAAGAAGGCAATAATATAAATAAAAGTTTCCTTTTTTTTCTTGGCTTTTCTTTATTTTTCTCGCTTTTTTTAGTATCTTTTTCTTTATATTATGTGGTTTTTAGTTGTTAAACATTGTAAAGTACGAAGTTGAAAATATATATATGCGTGTAGAATGGACCTTTTAGAAATGTGCATTAAATTTCCCTTTGGTACTATAGTTATTTTTTATCAACGAATCAACGATTTTCATTTAAATTAGAAAACGTGCATGGGGCAAATACCACAAAATGGATTTGTGATGGATTCTAGGACTTGATAGCTTGAATAAGTTCCTTGCTTTCGATTTGATACATAACTTGATCCAACCCTTGATATTATCGTTATATGAAGATTTTCAGGCCCATCCAAACGAAAAGTATGTGTGCAGCACCAAGAAACTATAGCTTATACGGATTTCTAGATAAAATTTAGAGATCACTAGTTCGAATAAATATTTGTGAGAAAACTATATAATATATTTTGATCCCCGGCCTGAATGAAAGTATGAACTTAGACCTAGAACCTCTTAATATATACATAAATATATGTGTGGGATATTTGGTATATTAGAAACAAAAGGATTTATATTTTGTTTCAAAGCATATCACATAGTAAAAAACTTACATATTGAAAACGAAAAAATATTAACAATCTGAAAAGGTAAGAAAATAGAAACCAGTTGGTTAATCATTTTGGCATTATTTTTATCGCTAACGACATTATTTTTGCTTACGAAAAAGTTCTTGATTTAGATTCGTACATTCTTCCAATCCGAATATTAGAATATTTATAATAACGTCCAATCGAAATTGCTTATTCTCATCAAATATAAATCTTATTAAAAAAAAAAAAAACATTAGTATCTTATCACACATCACAACACCATTAACACAAATCCTAGTCAATTAACAACATTGATCTATTTACAAATTCTGTGATGCGCAATACACATTTGATAACTTTATATATCATAATATATATGATAATGTATTTTTGGTAGCTTTTTTTGTTTCAAGTACACATTAAATAATATATTTTTGACGCTCTTTTTATATATGGTCAAGACAAATAAAATACATTATGTATAAAGAAGAAGCAAAAAGATATAGCAAAAATATCTTAAAGGAAAAGTAGTGAATTAAAAAAAAGACTAGAAACTAGTGGATGTTCAAATATCAAAAGTATTTGTATCGAGTAGTGAAAAATAACCTAAAAAAAATCTACGTGGGTGATTAGGTTGTGAATTAGGTCTTGGTCACCACTTAAAAGACTACTTGCCGGGAAAATTTTCTCAAAGTCCAGCAAAATCTATGTTTTTTTTTTGAAAAGAGCAAAATCTATGTTTGAGTTTTAAATACAAAAGTTTCGGACCAAGACTTGATCAAAACTTTAAAATAATATTATAATGTACATTTTTAATTAATAATAATCTTCAAAATAGTTGACTTGCATAATTTTGTAGTGTATATTAAATATGTATATGATTGGCTACAAATGAATGAAAATATTATTAACGAAAATCGAGCACATAGTACTAGAGCAAGATTATGCTTTGTCCTGATGAAATCAACAACGTATAAAAAAACATTGATTTAACAACCTCCTGGTTTAACTAACGCTTAAGATTAAACATCGACGAAGGATAAAGAATATGTCAAATTGGTACGAGAAAATATAAGGTTATTATTATTTTTTATTTTTTTTGAAACTTGAAAATATCTAAGGTTATTGGGAGGTTATTTTGTTGTCGTTTAATTGCTTTTTCTTTTACATTTTTAAAATGATTTCTTTTTCTTTACTACAAATGATGAGAAAAAAGAAAAGATTGTTTCCATTTATTTTAAAGTAAAGTTTTTGTTTTGTTTATTTACAAGTGGTTAATATAAAGATATCTTAAAAGAAAAAGCTCATAATAATGAAAGTAAAGTCCTTGCTGAGGACCCTCGTGGTATAATTATAAATGCAGTTAATTTGTTAAATGATTTTTGAGTGATGCAATATCCGATCAAACATGTCGCTGTTATTTCTGGTGGTAGTTTTGAGTGGGTGTAAATATATGTGGCAATATCGTTAGCATCAAATTTGGCGACTATCTTAAATATTTTTCTCGTACCAAGTTGACATATACAAATTGTTAGTTATGGATAAAGTTACTTTACATGAAATTTAGATAATATTGATCAAATTGCAAGATAAATTCCTTCAAATACTACATTGAATACACCCCCTTAAAAAAATATTAATAATTTGTTTTAACTCTTAAATATAAATCGATATGACATGTGCTAAATTTTCTAATGTAATACAGTCAAGTAAACTTAATCAATTCATCGAGGAACATAGGAGTTGATTTATCAATTTAAAATGACTTATAGACCGGTGGATTCAGTTTCTTCCAAAACTATGCTAATAAGATAACAATAGCTCCAATTCAAACTCTACTATTTCGGGATCTATAGCAACATGAAGTCCTGCCGGAGAAAGTCTTACCGAGTGTTGTCTAATTGGCAACCGAATTTAGTACTTGCTGTTTTTTTGCTTCTATTGTTGAAGACCAATCTCCTTGGCAAAGAATCTTGGTCACTTGTCTAGTAATCCAATTCAAAACTAGGTGAATGAATGTTTGATTGGTCACAAAAAAAAAAAAAAAAAAAAAAATATATATATATATAATAGACCGTTAACAGAGAATAAAATGAATCTATAGACCAGAAGTATTAAAAAGGTGAACATAGGGGATGATTTATCAATTTAAAGACTTATAGACCGTTAACAGAGAATAAAATGAGTTAATAGACCAAAAGTATAAAAAGTGAAAAGAAAAAGGACCAATAGTGTAAATAAGTAGAAAGTTAGAAAATTCGGGGGAGGTGATGTGCACGTAATTGAAATTCCAAAAAGTCTCTTCTTCTTCTTCTTCCTCTTCTCTCTCTCTCTCTGAGCTTTTACGCAATGTCTCTTATAACCTTCAAATTTCTTCTTCTTCTTCCTTCGCTTCTCAAATCTTCCCGCTTCCTCTTTAAACGTAAACCAGACGCTACGTTTCTCCGGTGACCGGGAAAAAACATCTCCACCGACCGGTTCGTTTTCTTTTCCGATCGCAGGTAATTTTCAGGTTTATGCTCAGTGGCGTTTGGAATTTGAACGATCGAAGTTAGGTTCTGACATTTTGTGTAGCGATTAGCTCGAATTTGAGATTTGGTGTTCTGATTGGAGAATTTGTGTTGAATTTTTAGGAGATTGATTTGCGTCGGATTAGGTTGTTGCTGAAACCTTGGGATTTGGGGGAATTTTCGGATTTTGATGGAGAAATCAAGTAAATGTGCTCTTTGCTACGCTTCGTTTCGTGCTTCAGTCTGTGTAGCTTGTGTTAATCGCAGGTATGTTGAGATTTTGGGAATCAGTAATCTGACAATTTGACATTATCATCGAGTTGGATCTTCGATTTCGGATTTGTAAATGTTACAGTGAGAGTGGATTATGTGGTTACTTAGTGCATTGTTTGGCACTTTTGTGTAGGATAAGTGAATACAAGGTCACGCTGTACTCGTTAAAGAGCCGTCGAGAGTTTTCATACGGGAGATTAAATGGCTTGCTTGTTAAAAAGGTTTGGCTTTGGAACTCATTCATGAGCTTCAACGTCTTTTGATCAGAAATTTGTTTGCTTTTCCTGTGAAAAACGATGTTTGAGGCCAATGCGCTTCGTTTTTTTTATCAGGAGAAAGGAATTAGTCAGAAATGTTGGATGGAGTTACAGAATGAGAAGCTTGCTAAGTTACGGGAGAAGATCAACTTAGAAGTGGAGATATTGCAGCAAAGTATGAAAAGACCTCCTATTAAAAAATCTTTTTCTTTGGCACCGCCACCAAATTACCATGTCTAAATACCTACTCTTTGATGCAGACAAAAGCACAGTTCGGAAATTATCTCATAATCTGAAAGAGAGATATCGAATTATCGAATCAACTAACGTGGCTGTAATGTTATACTTTTGTTTTCATTTTCTGCCTTGTCTCTTCAAAGGGAATTTTATTCAGCCGAATGCCATGGCTAGTGTAAACAGTCTCATTTCTCTTTCATTTTCACAGTTGGAGAAGAAGCGTGTTCGCCAATTGGAGAACCACTATTCAGATACTATTGGCAATCACTACTTAGTATATGTAAGTTCCATACATCTCGTATTACTTTAATTTCTATGCTTGAATGAATCTTTTGCCAGAACTCATACAGTCATTTTCTGTGTCATATGTGTGAACACTGAGCCAATTTTTGTGATTTACAGATCGAGCTTACTTCAGAACGCCTATATAAACAGGCTTTGGTTATGAAACAGATAAGCAAATTATTCCCTCTATCCAGGGTAAGGAGACTGAAGTATTACGTTCTTATAATGACTTTCAGATTTCATATAACATCTTTTGTTCTTTACCACACAATTGTTTTTGGTAAAACACTTCTTTCTTCTTCTCGAGGCAATCTTGGACTCTCTCCAGACAGCTGTATTATTGAACCCATGTTCTAGAATGGGTTTACTAAAATCTATCTTTGTTCAGGTGACAGTAGAGGGCCATAACAAAAATGGGTGTAGTGGACAATATGATCAAATCTGCAATGCTCTCTTACCACAGGGTCTCAACCCACTCTCTGTTCCGCCAAAAGAGCTCGCAGCCTCTTTAGGGTAATATGTTCTCTTTTAACTGTCATTTTGTGACACAATATTTTTTAAGAAATATAGGAATCTATCTCCTTAGTGCATCCTATACTCTTGCAGACCACTGTACTCGTAATCATCTTGTATATATAAGCTGGTAGTTTGGTGAATTAACATTCCAATGGTTTGTGGTTGGATCAGGTACATGGTGCAACTTCTGAATCTTGTTGTCCACAAGCTCTCAGTGCCTACACTACATAACTTTGGTTTCGGTGTAGGTGCCAAAACATCCTTTACTTATCTTTATGTTAAAACATTTGCCTCAGTCTTGGAAGAATTTACACACACTGCATCCAGTGTTTTGCATAGGAAACATATTCTAGAGCTATGTCTTTAGTACTATCATCTGAAAATGGATTGTTTAACGAAATAAAAAGATTGCATTATATTTTCTCAGGGTTCTTGTTCAAGAATTTGGCAACGAGATTCTTATTGGAACTCACATCCGTCTTCTCCAAGGTAAACAATAGTTGACATGACAGAGATGGTCTGTTTCTTCCTTAGATATAGAGATTTAAATGATCTTGTTTGTTGCAGCGATGAGTTTCCCCTTTTTGTACCATCGCATGATTACGACTCCTTCGAAGGGAAAAGTTCATGGACCGGTAGAGAGACAACCAATTTTGGTGTCACGTCATTGAAATCAGATGGAAGTGTAGAAGACGATTATCATGACCTTGATGTCATCAACCTTTCCTCTGCCTCTCCTCATTCTGTTGAAACTTTCAGAAACCTGCAGAGAGGAATAGCAAATCTCAAGCAAAGTGTGGCTCACTTAACTGCGTATGGCTACAGTTCACTGTCTATGGAAGTTCCTTCTGGAACCTCGACTTTTGAAACATTTGCAAAGTTGCTGGTCACATTATCTTCTCTCAAGGAAGTTCAATCTGCTCTTTCCATTGGTTTATCAAGGTAAAGCTTCAAATATTTCAATCTGCTTTATGAACTTGAGAAGAACATGTTCAGAGAAATAATCAGCGAGTAATTTAGACACTTCACACTTACATCTTTGACGTTTACAGTTCCAACAAGCAACAACACGAGCCGAACAAATCCGTGTGGAATTTGAACTCTTCAAGCTCCAGCACCATGCTGAACAGTTCTCATACTCAGCCAATCACGGTATGACTTTTGGTTCCCTGGTTCAACGTGGTAGCAATGTTTTGTATCTGAATAAACTCTTGATATTTCATATCTGTCATGTAGTGGAACAATAGCTACTACAGTGTACCAAAACAAGATCCGAGCTACATGGCGGAGTTCCCTGATACCAAAAAGGATAAATACTCGATTGGCGAATGGAATTTGGTGGAATATCCTCATTCTTCACATCGACCTATGATGTTCAATAATCCCAAGAAGCATTGATCATCTCAAGGTAATAAATCAAGATCTACTTTACCTTGAAACATTATTGATCTACCTCATTTTTTCATTCGTAATGATGAGTTCTAATAACCCGAGTTTCTACGCTTTTGGCAGGAACCCAGATTGTATATATGTTTGTACCGAAAAGCCAAAAGCCATATTCAATTCTTGGCATTACAGTGGAAGAACCATGAATGGTGTGCTTATAATCTAAATTTCTCAATACATTCTCATGTAATTATGTAACTTATATCATTTTTGAGAAGCTAAGTGGAGTAAGGTACTATGTATATGATGAAACAACAATGAAAGGTCATGTCATGGGCACTAAGTGACGTGAGAATAATTTTCTTGTTTGTTTGGGCTTTAAAAGGAAAATAAAACAGTATAACAATTTTATGTATATATTTTCTTTTTCTGGTCACGATTTTATGTATATATTTTCATACTCTTTTTAGTCACCATTAAAAATTTATTCAGTTCCTTTTTTCATACCACACAATGGGAACAAAAGCAATTTTATGACAAAAGCCACTATCACTTCCTTTGCTTTTTTTTTGGTTTTTCATAATTAGTGGGAACAGAAAAATATTTCTAAAGTTTTTTATTTGGTCACGTATTTCTAAAGTTTTTAAGTGCTCTTCTTACAACATTATGAGTTCATTACTCCACCATTTTTTTGTTTTGTAATATATAAACCTTATTTTTTTCAAAAAAATTTCTTCGATTAACTGAACAATTTATTTTGTTAGGGCTTTTGAATTGTAAAGCATTATTTTGCTGGTCTCATTTTAGATGATTTTTTCGGTTTTGACACACAATTAAAAAAATTATTAAATTTTATATTAAAATTCTAATTATCATCATTTCATTATATTTCAACCATAGTACATCAATATTCAAAATGCAAATTGTCATATAAAATAAGTAATATATTTAATTTTACACGGAAAACTAAATCATCTAATTTGAAATTAAAAAACATCAATTAAAGTGATACTATTTATTTTGAAGTTATCAAACGGACGTGTAAATATATTAATTTATATGATAAAGAAATTAAAAAAATACCGGATTAATTATACATAATGTTAGAAGATTATGTTCATTATCTCATTTTCAATGCTATAAGAGCTTGGAGGAGTTTGACTGATAAACACACACAAAAAAAAGGATTAAGATATATTTATAAATGTATTTTATGTTTTTTAGAAAGACGAAATAATGTGAAATAAATTTGGAATAGCATTATAAATTTGTGTTGATTTTTTCAATTCTGTCTTCAAAGTTTTGTATATGCATGTATGTGGTTGTACTTCTGAGTACTATACATTTAATCAACATAAGAGAACCTAATTTCATCGTTTTGGGGACTGTGAAGCAAGAGAATCAGCCTCTCAGTTCAGTACAAGTTGGAATCTTTGAATGACATGCGGTTTATATAAAAAAGGAATTCGTATATAAACTCTGTCTATTTATGCCATATTTAATATTATTTTCTTATATATATTCCCCTTTTAATTTGTTTGTAATAATATATAGAGAATATTAAATATTCTTCATGAAGCAATATTTCTAATATTCGAATCTCTTTTCTTTTTCCTTCTTCTTTTGATCGTTTGATGATCATTCGTCTACAAGAATCTTATAGAGCATGTTGGATTTGTAATTTGATATGATTTTTAGTTCTCTCCATATGCATATTTAAAAATTAAAACATTTTTTTTTGTTTCTCTTGTTCAAGAATCTTATAAAGCATGTTGGATTCGTAATTTTGATTTGATTTTTAGTTTTCTTCCTATGCGTTAACACAATAATGGAACTAGCACAAACCACTAGACTACATTTGTGTTTGCATTTCTTGTTTTGAAGTTTATATACTAACCACTATTAAGTCTATTATATGTAGCCTTTGTACTCCTCATATTTCATAATCTTAAAAATTTTAGAAAACAAAAAATTTGCTACACAAAGAAAGATGTTTTATACGTGTATAAGCAAAATTTTAGATAATTTTCTTTTACTTATCCGTTATTAAAGATATATATATATATATATATATATATATATATATATATATATATATATATATATATATATATATATATATATATATATATATATATATATATATATATATATATATATATATATATATATATATATATATATATATATATATATATATATATATATATATATATATATATATATATATATATATATATATATATATATATATATATATATATATATATATATATATATATATATATATATATATATATATATATATATATATATATATATATATATATATATATATATATATATATATATATATATATATATATATATATATATATATATATATATATATATATATATATATATATATATAATATAGAAAACCTAATTTTGTGCAAAAACGAAGCGAGTACTAATTATCTAAAATCTTTTAGATCTTACAATACTACGTTTTTTTAGTTTATCATCGATAGAGATATTACATGTAAATATCCCATATTACTATTATGAATCAAAAAAATAAAAGAAGTACTTTCAAAAACCTATAGGACCATCCAATTGTCAATAGAGAAAGTAAATTAATTAATAGGAATATTATTTTTCAAGAAACGCGCAACAAAGTACACAAACTAGTTTTTCATTTTCATATTGCAAAACTTGTAATAAACGCAATTCACATCAATCTTGAGAGATATTTTTTTGCAGTTGTACTTGATCAGAAGAATGTAAGAAGAAATAAAAGGGAAAAAAAAATACCGAGAAGATAACGAGAAAAAGCAACAAAATGCATAACTTTTGTGGTCATAACGAAGAAAAAGGAGATAGAAGATAATGAATGTAGTGGAAGATTGGTGTCTTCGTGATGAATTAAAGTAGAATTGTGTGTACGTAACTTTTTTTTCTATCATACTCTCTTTTTCTTCCTCAATTATAACACGTAACAATGATATCTATAATGCATGCACACATATGATCATATAATCTATTATTAGTAATATTTTTTCTCGAAGTTCTAAATGAGGATATACTGATAATCTCAGGTACACTAAATTACTTGGAAGAGTGTACCCGGTCGTAAATTCTATTTTTTGGGATAAATCTTTAAAATTCTGAATTTTAAACTGTAAGTGATTTAAATTCAGATATACACTATTTTACAGATTAGTTTTCGGTCTTTAGAAAAAGAGAAGTTCTAGATTAATGGTATTTATTTCAGTTGTTTTCTATTCTCTTTACGATTTCATCATTTTTATTACTTTTGATTCGCAACAGAACTAACTGTTCACAAAATCAAATCTTAAATCGTAAGTTATATATCTTAAGTGAAATGGAACCATTAAGTAATCGATGACAGTATCTCCTAAATCTAGAACTATATATAGTAATTAAGGTTCTTGATCATGCAATATTGTAATTAGGTTCTTGATAAAAATTTCGATATACCAATGAATCAAACCAATATGAATGGTTTAGTGAAACCAAATAATCTTCTGACATGATCACGCAATATTGTTTTTTCTTTTGTTTATTTATGTGCGGATCACAGCACTGATTATAATATTATATGGATTGAAAAATATTTATAGATGGACTCTTTATTAAAGCAAAAAAACCAAGACAGGAAGTAAAGCTAATTAAATTAATTAAAAATAAACAAGACATGCTCGTCTGTGTCGAACACACAGATTTTGATTACACCAGTGGTGCCAAACTAATTAAGATCTATAATTTAAAAATAAATAAGAGAGAATTAAAAATATTATCTTTTGTGTTTGGTAGGCCATTAAAGCTCCAATTATTTGTCACTAAGTCAGGGAAGGAGACTTTAGCATAAAAGATGCCACTGCATAACCTTATGGACCCCCAAAACATAAACAAATAATTTTAAAGAGAAAACAAAACAAACACAAATAATAAAATTAAATTAGAAGAAAAAAGACCATGCATCTTTTGTTCCACCTATATGAACCTAATTAATAGGGAAAATTGAAGAAGATATTTTGATTCTTTTGGAGACCCATGAGCATGCATGCACAAAAAAGATGTGAAAATGATCGAGCATGAAAAAACTATGGGTTTGGTCATGACCGGTTTGTCATTAACTCCAAACATGAATTTATATTCCAAATTTCTTTTTCCCTTTATTATACCAGGCAAACTTTACAATACAAAAAAAATTCTTTCGAAAAACAAAACAAATTCGTTTCTTTTTATATAATAGCAATTTTAAAATTTTCGACTTATAATTTCTTGAGATGTCCAAAAAATCATAGATAATTAGTATTATATTTAAAACGCAAATCATTCTAACTAGTTGAACTAAACCAGTTGAGTTCACATAACATATTTAAATTTAGTATTCCAAACTGATAAAAAAAAGGGGATAATACTCCAATAATTTTGGACGGATTTAGATTTAACATTACAAATAATTTTGGAAATATTAAACCTTTCAAAAATTTAAAGAAATGGAAGAAGTATTTATTTTATGAACCCTAAAACAGAAGACTCTTTCTAATTATGGAATGCTTAAACGAAGCCAAAAAAAAAAAAAAAAAAAAAAACCNATGAACCAAATTATCGAGAGACCAATAACACGTGTCGACACCAGAGAGAACTCTTGAAGAAACTAGATTACGTCATGTGGTGCGTACTTAAGTAATAGAAGCGCACGATAAGGCCACCTTCGTCTTTGTGATTGAAAAAGAAAAGACTAATCTTTTTTTCTCCCAAGTGTTTTGTCGCTAAACGCTTCGTTGCTTTTACATTAGTTATCATTTATTTCTTAATCTTGCTTATATTATTCTAATAGTCATTGGACACAAATATAAAGGTAAGAAAAATCATTATTTTCATGACAACCTCTTGACCTCTCTTAAGTTATTTTTTGGACTGTAAGTATCCAAAGAAACTCGAAAAAAAAAAATAACATTTGATTTTCTGTGTTTGGAAATAAAATTTATCTCTGTTTGATCAACCAAAGATTTGTTTCTGTTTTCATCACTCAACTTCTCTAAGATGATGAGTTCTACTTCACCAACACAACTTGCAGCTTTAAGAGACATGGGAATCTATGAGCCATTTCAACAAATTGTTTCTTCTTGGGGGAATGTTTTCAAATCTGATGTTAATAATGATCATAGTCCAAATACTGCTTCTTCCTCAATTATTCAAGTGGATGCTAGAATTGATGATCATAACATCATCCAGGTTTTGATTTCAATTATCTCTTTAGATTCATTAATTTTTAAAGATGTCACTTGTATTTTTTGCTAATATGGTTTGAAATTACGCATAGGGAAATTACGCATCTTCCCATAACCAGATCGAAGCAGAACCTTCAAGTAATGATAATCAAGATGATGATGGCAGGATTCATGATAAGGTTTATAACATAAAAGCTACTTTATAATGTTTATATTATGCATACAAAGCTACTTTTAATGAAGAAAAATGGCGGTTTTTTGTGATATTGATTGATAATTCTTTTCTCTTATGTTATTAGATGAAGCGGCGATTAGCACAGAACCGAGAAGCTGCTCGTAAAAGTCGTTTGAGGAAGAAGGTAAAGCAAATCTCTCTATTGTAGTCATTTTTAGTGTATTTGAACTTCATACATATAAGTTAGTATAAACTATAAACTAAGTCTGTTTTTTTTTGTGTGGCTTTAGGCTTATGTTCAGCAGCTAGAAGAAAGCCGATTGAAGTTATCGCAGTTAGAGCAAGAACTCGAAAGAGTTAAGCAGCAGGTGAGCTATAGGTGAAAGAAAGTAAATCAAAAGCTCTGTTTTGAATTTATGAAAATCAATGTTGTTACTAAAAATAGTATTTATTTTTCAAAAGGGATTATGTGTACGCAACGCCTCAGATTCTAGCTATTTAGGATCATCTGGTAGTATTAACACAAGGATTGCTGCATTTGAGATGGAATATTCACATTGGCTTGAAGAACAAAGTAGGAGAGTTAGCGAGATACGATTAGCGCTACAAGCTCATATAAGCGACATAGAACTCAAGATGCTAGTAGAGAGTTGCTTGATGCATTACGCGAACCTCTTTCGGATGAAAGCTGATGCAGCGAAAGTCGATGTTTTCTACTTGATGTCTGGCATGTGGCGAACTTCAACCGAAAGATTCTTCCAATGGATTGGAGGATTCCGTCCATCCGAGCTTTTAAACGTAAAATTCTCAAAATCTCTACACTATAAATTCGAATTTACAATCTTTAGATAAGACAATTTATCAAATATTTCAACATTTTTTAAACTTCTTTTGTAGGTTGTAATGCCTTATCTTCAACCATTAACCGATCAACAAATCTTGGAAGTTCGTAATCTCCAACAATCATCTCAACAAGCAGAGGACGCACTCTCTCAAGGGATTGATAAACTTCAACAGAGTATAGTCGAAAACATTGTGATTGGATGCGAGTCCAACGATTACCCGGTTCACATGGCTGCAGCATTAGAGAATCTTCAAGCATTAGAAGGATTTGCAAATCAAGTAAGTATTAAACTAAGTTTTGTATATTTTCTATTTCAAGATTCAAGAATGTGTATTTTGGCTTAAACAGGCGGATCATTTGAGACAACAAACATTGCAACAAATGGCGAAAATCTTGACGACAAGACAATCGGCTCGAGGTTTGCTTGCATTGGGAGAGTATCTTCATAGGCTTCGTGCTCTTAGTTCTCTTTGGGCAGCTCGTCCAAGAGAACACACATAAAAGAAAACCAAGAAACAAGAGTCATAAGTTTTGAAGGAGACTCATCACAAGCTTGGAGAATGATGTTTCAAAGGATCTTTCATTAGTAGAGTAATTATTTATCTTGATCAGAAAGAAACTTTATGGTTTTGCTTTATGAAGTATCTTTGTCCAGATATAAATTTTAAAACAAGAAGATGTAAATTTTGTTGGAAACTCCTGTAATATATATTAGATACAGAATAAGACTCTGGTTATTATAGTATAAGATTTTATTATATGTTTGAAAATATTATGAGCAATATATGATAGTATGTGTACCAAATCGAAAATTAATGTATTGTTCAGAGGGGCTAAATTTGTAAAAGGGCATTATTGTAATTCCACCTTTGGCCGCTTCAGTCGTCCACAAAAATTTTCCCGGAAAATTGATTTTTGTTTTTTTTGTAATTTTCTCAGGAAAATGAGAGAATCAATTGAACAACAAGAGTAAAAATTCTCACGCGACAGCAAATTTGTTCATGATAAAGAGTTAGAATTCGATTTAATATTGAAGTTTGATGTTCTGGGTTTGAAAATTGTGGAAGTGATTATGAGCAATCTTCGAGCTATTTGTAGACCACACACAGTATTCTCTTCGATTCTGTGTTGTAGTAGACACCAATCTCGATCACTCGTTAGGGTTTCGATTCAAAATCAAAACTTTAGGAACCGGGTCTCGAATTCGTCTTGGTTTAGGTCTAAAGATTCGAGCTTTTGGTTTCGTGTGAATCAGAGCAAGACTCTCGTTAGAGCATCATCGAATTGGACTGAAGAGAAATCTCCTTACGACACTCTCGGTAAAAACTTTCCTTCTTCTTCCACTGATTTGGGAATTTGTTCTGTATTGTATTTTCATTTCGATTTTTTATGCTCTTGAAAGTCTCAAAATTTTAGCTTGAAATGGTAAGATTGTGATCTTGTTAGTAGGAGCTTGTAGCAAGTAGTGATTATGTTGTTTTGATTACAGAGTTGGATCGAGATGCAGAGGAAGAACAGATTAAGTTGGCATACCGAAGATTAGCCAAATTTTATCATCCTGATGGTACTTTTTTCTTGATCTTGTGAGGATTTGTATATCGTTTTCATGAATTTCGTGAAATATCGTCTCATTGAGTACAAGGAGTCTTCTTGTTTATGGAGAAGATGTATTGCATTGATTTTGTTTTTGTGTGTGTAGTTTATGATGGAAAAGGGACTCTTGAAGAAGGAGAGACAGCGGAAAGTAGATTCATTAAGATTCAGGCAGCTTACGAGTTGCTTATGGACACGGAGAAGAGACAACAATATGATATGGATAACCGAGTGAATCCTATGAAGGTGAGATGTTGGGTTTTTGATGGAATCAGTACTTTGGAATCTTCTTTTTACCTCTGGAAATTTGTAAGGATGAGATGAGATGATGGGTTTGTGTAGGCATCGCGAGCGTGGATGGAATGGTTGATGAAAAAGCGTAAAGCATTTGATCAGAGAGGCGACATGGCGATTGCAGCTTGGGCTGAGCAACAACAGCTTGAGATAAACTTGCGTGCTCGTCGTCTTTCTCGGTCTAAGGTAAAGAATCCATAGTAGTTATTTTAGGTTGGCTTTTATTTTGAATCTGGAACCTTTTTATAAAAGGTTGATCCGGAAGAAGAGAGGAAGATACTGGAGAAGGAGAAGAAAGCTTCGAGAGAGTATTTCAACAGCACTCTAAAGAGACACACATTGGTTTTGAAGAAAAGAGATCTGATGCGAAAGAAAGCAGAGGATGATAAGAAAAAGCTCATCACTCAGCTATTAGCAGCAGAAGGTCTAGAGCTCGATACCGAAGAAGAAGAAGAGGAAGAAACAGCCAAGTAACATTTTTGGAAGCTTCATCTTGTATACTTACTCCCAAGTAGTTAAGCACTTGGTACTTACTCTCTCTTTGGGTCTCTTTCTTGTTGTAAAAGCAAAACTTACATGTAGATACAACGTTTGAAAATTACTAGATCAATCTTCACCTTTACAGTTCACCATTACATTTCTTGGTTTAGGAAATGGGTCTAAGTATCTCCCAAATCTCAATATACCGAATGCATAGATTTGTTGAAGGCTTAAAATCTTGTGAATCTGGAGGAACATAAAGGAGAAACCGTGGGTATTTACAAGTAGAGGGCAGAACCATTATTAGGGCAGAACCATTGTTACAGGACAAACGAAGATCGCAATGAAATTTAGGATTGTTTTGAGCTTTATAGAATTTTCTAAAATCGGTTCTTTGATATAAGAAAACTTGACAAAAATGAAGCAAACTGTCTAATACTCATAAAAATTTGGGAGAGGCTCGAATACAAAAATGGGCAATAGTCTATAACAATAAAAATCGAAAACTGTTATCACTGATCACCAGGAATGGACTTGATAATGTCAGAATCACCTGAAACCAGACAAAAGACAAAAAACCATTAGTAAGGACCGATGACAAACTAGCCAACAATATAACCTAAAGTATGCAAGTTTGTTATGTTCATTTACCAGGATCAACGATGCTCAAACAAGAAACACGGAAGTACTTGCCACAAGCTGTACCCAAATCGACGTTATCTGAAACACAGTCAAGCAAAAGAGATACAGGATCAATAGCGAATCAACGAGCCTTCTACACTCTGTATCTTAAAACAAGAAACTACGCACACACAAGTAAAATCAAGTAGCAAACATGATGAGCAAACAACAGCGGGTGCAAGATCAAGCAGCGAATACAAGTGAAAAATCAGACTACAAACCTCCAATGCAAACCGAAATCCTAGACTAAGACTTATACCAATAAAACAATCAATTTCAGAACTGATGACACTTGTTAATAATCAAACAATGTAACTTAAACTGTAATTAGCAACAAATACATACAAATAAATCTTGATTCTTCGAAAGATAAATACTTTATCAACTTAGGAGACATGTACATTTCTCAATTACAAAACCTAACTCTACCTAAACAAAGGGTCACAATTTCCAAATCATTCCAAGAGCTTAAAGAAACTTACTTCCATTGTAATGGTGAACCCCAACTTTAGCAAGCATAGCGTAATACTCAATCTCTGATCTTCTCAATGGTGGGCAATTCGTAGAGATGAGAATCAGCTTCCCTACAAAAAAACAAAACCATGAATCAACTTCAATAACAAGCTAAACCCATTTAGGTTCATGCACACCAAGTGTTCGACGAAATTACCTTTAGACCCACGAAGAGATTTAAGCACAGACTTGTAACCAAGAGTGTATTTACCACTCTTCATTACAAGTGCCAATCTACTGTTGATACCTTCATGAGACTTCTTCTGCAAATTCCAACCATAAAACCCAGAACCAAATTAGTCACATTGAGATCGAATACGATATAACTTGGATGATACATAAAGATTGGAACTTTTGAATGTGACGTACCGTTTTCTTGGTAGTCACCATTTTTGCCGTCGATGGAGGAGAGACTGTGCGGCGGAAAAGAGAGATTCAGAGGAAGCAAGAGGACCCAAAAGGAGAAAAGCGGCCGCTTGTTGAGCTTTTATACTCTTCGTTACATTTTTAGGGTTTCGATATTTTTATTGTTTTACGAATTTCCAACTATACCCTTGATTTTCCAAACTAATTGAAGGATTTTGTTACAAAAGAGTTCCATAAAATGAGTATTTTTCCAGACTTACCAGATTATATCAATGTATTTTTTTTCAGACATCGTTGGAGATTTTATAAAAAAAATAAAAATCTTTCACTTCTGTGGTTTATACATACACTTCAATATTTTTTCAAAATTACTAAATGATATCAAGGTTTTAATATTTTTTATACTATTATTATAGATCAAACCCAAAATAATAATAAAAAATCGTTTGGTGGATAATACACACAAATGTCGAATATTTTCTATACAATCTTAGGATAAACAAACTTCATTGTATGTATTGCATATTGCTATCGATGTTCAGTTTTTGTACTAAAACAATATCGCTTACTTTTTCTTGGTTTATATGAACGAATATATATTACGTATTCTAAATGTTAGCCCTACAATCTATTAACAAATTATACAATCCCATTTCTATAAAGGCGTTTATTGTAACATTTACAAAACTAGTCTCAATCACAAGTACCTTAAAATTTAAGAGAATGATAAACGTGAAATGATTTGGTCGGCGTATTCCTTAGAAGAAAAGCATCTGAGAAGAGTTGAAACTTTTGACTACGAAGACGAAAATCTCCAGATTAAGGATTTCTTTGAAATGAGGAACCAGATTTTTTGGCTGCTTCGGAAAGAAGGCAGAACCCTTTTGGTGAGTTTCTGCTTGACCCAAGAGAGGTTTGAAGATATAAACTTACTTGATTGTATAGATGAAGAAGGAACGCTGGGAATGATAGATGGAAAACCGACGGTGTTTGGAAAAGGACCAGTGTGGGTAAAGAACAAAGATGGATCGTTGAAGATTATTGATCTTAGTCCCCTCCAGGAATAGATTACTCCAATAGCTCAAATCATCACCTTTTAGTTATAGGAGACTTTTTCGAGGAAAGTTTGGTTTAGTTAGGCTTCTTAATATCAATAAAAATTTTATATTCCAAATCATGGTATGTAATCAAATTGGAATATTTAATATCATAGGTGAAAATGAAATTACATATATTTGCAAATTTTATTTATTAGTCTCTCTATTTATTTAATTTATTTTGTTACTCTCTAAAATAAAATCGAATGAAAAATACACACATTTTTTACATTATGTTACACATTGCCTTAAAAATTTTAACATCATTTTTTCATATAAATTCGCCATTGGTCAAAATATCATGATGGTACATTAGATTTTTAGCATAAAATGAACAAAAATATAAATTACAATATTATATCTAAAAACTAAAATTATATTGATATAAATATAAATCAAACACAAACCATTTATAATAAATTACTTCAAATAGTTTTGTAGAAAATTAAATGATATTATATGGCGATAATATTATAAATAAGGAAAAATTACACATATTCTATTTAAAACTTACAATATTGGTGCTCAAATGATTTTATTTTTGAAAATATATATATAACTTATCATTCTTCCAATTTTTGTAAGATTTTTTTGAAACATATATCATGATAGGCAACGTTTTGCCACATATCGCAATTGAATAAGATTTTCATCAATCCAGTTTTTTTTTTCTTTTTTTTACTTCTACAAAATGTTAGTATGACCTTTTTAGATTTTGTTTTTGTAAACTGATCTCTAGAAATTTATTATTCATATAATTTCTATAGTTCAAAATTTTTTTTTACTCAAAATATTACTATGACTTTCTTATAGACAAAGCGCAAAAACTATTCAATAAAATCTGTAAAAATTAAGAAAATAATTTAGTCTTAACATCTTACATATTTTCAAAAAACTATCAAAATATATTTCTCAAAAACCTTTGTCAAAAATGTTATCCAAAAAATAAAAATAAAAATTACGTATTCAATCGCATATCATATTATATCATATTATAAATCTATATTAGAAATATAAATTTTATAAAATCATCCACACATCGCGTGGATTTTCCCTAGTATAAGGATAAGAGAAGGTGAACAAGTTTGTGCCAAAGAAAACGAAAAAGGTGAACAAGATATATAAGTGGTATTTGTTTCAAGTTTCAACAATTTTTGTTTGTGGGTGCAATAAAATACGGACTTTAGTTGCTCGGATTCAACGTATGAATAAAATGGACCAAACTTTAATAATCTTGAGTTCTGACTCTGAGCAATGCGACAAAAGACATCGTTTTGGTACTTGCCAAATTTCATAAAAATCAGAATTTAACAACAAACCAAAGTACTGAAGCTATCTATCCCATGTAAGAGCCCATTGTCTTTCATTCCACACACTAATGAATTATAGTAACTAAAGGGTTTTTTTTTCAAGTAATATTGCATTGTAATTTTGGACATAAGTTTTATGTTTATTCACATAAGCTATATCCATGAATTTGCATTTGATTTAAATAATAAAAAAATATTAGCAAGTAGAATTCATTGATACCATTATGAAGTTATAGTCATATATTTCAAAGTTTTTTTAGCTATAAGATCAGTTTTTACATTCGCAATACGATTAATTCATTTAAAGGAGTCTTTTCAAACAACTGGCATAGGGTCTTAATGTTCGAAATGATGCCATATAGATTCCGAAATTATGGCGTTAATAAGTCGAGAAATCTTTGGTTCAAATTCATCACATGATTCCATTCCCCAGATCTAATATTTCAATAAACAAAAATAACAAAAAAAAGTCTAATTTTCATATGTGATTAAATGATATATATAGTTGAAATATATAAAGAGATTGTTAAAATTTATATATACTAGCTTTGTGCCCGCGCTACGCAGCGGGTTTTTTTTTTTCCAAATTTTTTTTATATTTTTAATTTTTATGTTTTTAATGATTCATTTTTTCTATCCTTTTATTTAATATTTTTTATTTTATATATGTTTTAATGTGTCTTGTTTTACTTTAAAAATCTTAATTATTTGTTTTTAGTATGACTTTTTTTTTGTAAAAATTAAAATAGAGGATCTTGAAGAAAACAGTAGGAATAAACTCTTTGTTTTGATTTTTTATTAAAATGATTATTGTAATGTATGTTTTAACAAACATATTTGTTTAATGTTTGGTAATTTCTTTTATAGTTTTGGTAATATTGGGAAATCAAATAGCAATTTGTCATTTTAGTTGAGAAGGTTTTTGATCTCCATGAGAGTTAATTGTTTCACTTATTCTTCTGTTAAAATCATTCTTACGTAGTTAAACTTCTTGCGTTGCAGGTGGTAAGTCCACAGAAGGCAGACAACACCAGTGCACCCGGGATCGAGTCCCGTTCCCTGCAGTATGCAGGATTTGGCTATTGGGCCGGCCAGTTGTGGCCCAAACTGCTATTAATGTGTGGTTGATAAAAAAAAAAGAAAAACAAATATAATAAAAAAACTTCTTGCGTTGCAAATTTTTTATATCATATCCAAGATTGATGAAGAGACATCCTTATTACACCAAAATAAGTTAGTATAAATATTTAATTTTTTTTTATATAGTTTAGGTAATAATGTAAATATTTTGAAAGGCATATAGATTAACTTACGATTTAGAAATATTTCGTAGTTAGTAAACATAGTTATAATTATGTATTATTGATGGGGTGAATAAAAAAAAGAGAGTCAATTAATAGAGAAAACCAATGAAAGAAAACCAATGAAATGATATTTGATTTTGATTTTATGACATTTTTTATTTTTATTTTTTGGGTTGATGGTAAAAATATGTTGCTCCAAATTATATGAAATTTCTCAATTT
>OVAF01000767.1:5693-32058 GCA_900406245.1 Odontarrhena argentea
ATCATAATATAATCATGATTTGCTTAAATATTTTTTCTTCTTCTGTAGTTTTGTAGGAAACTTCACTTTATCAAAGAAACACGAACTTGGCCAAGTTAACAACAAAGAATTTTCACTGCATCCTTTTTCTAATTAAATTCTCTTGGTTTGTTTATAGTTGTTTCGTTAAATATAATTGGTCACTAAAATAATGTGTGTCATGTATAGAATATGGATAATGGTACGTTGTTGCTGAATAATTCTTGGAATAAACGCTATCTTTTTTGGTACATTTGATGCAAAGATGTAGAGAACCGAAATGAAAGGCGTGTTCGATTCTCGTTGATTGAGAGATTATACAGTGATCACAAGTAAAAACTTAGGGAATTGGTCACATTCACCATATTTCAAGACTTAGGTATTGGTGTGTGGTCTCATTTCCTAGAAACCTCGAGAATTAACATTAATGCACCCATAACATATATTTTTATATTCGTAAGGTATGTTGGTTAAACTTGATAATGAACGTAAATTAGACCAACATATATACCCTACGAATACAAAATTATAACTGCTTTATTTGATGTTCATTACATATATATATATATATATATATAGTTAGGCTCTATATAATAATAATTCTATCACTCGTTTAGTTCTTGTTGTCTCCAATATATATGACCGAATTATATTTGACAAAAAAAATGGCCCAGTATATTTTAGCATTTTAAAATGATTTATTCATAATTTATTACCTATAATAAGATTTTAAATAACATATGATTAAGTATCTAATATCTTGGACAAACTTTACCAGATCATATGGAATATAATTCATAAATTAAAATTACGAATAGTAGACAATAAAATCTTTTTGAGGGAGAGAATATTGGATTTTGCTTATGTATTCTCAGAATAAAAATTGAAAATATCTATGAATACAATTGGGAAGCAGAATCTGTGTGTATCATCACATGGAATCATGGGAAATGGAATAATAAACTCCTTTTAGCTAATCAAAAAATCATTTTCTTTTATAACTTTCATTTGACNGGTTTTTTTTTTTTTTTTTTTTTGGAAAATATTACTTAGAAAGATTTATAATAAAACTTACTTTGTTGTGCCATTTTTTCTGACTATATTTTTTTTTCTGTTGTCAACAAGATTTATCTTACTATATTAAAAAATTTATGATATTATTATTTAGAACCATATATTTTAATTAGGAGTCTATTTAATAAATAATTTATTTTCTTAACTTATTAGTTGATCAAATATTTATTAAAATACGTATGTTTTACTATACAAATAAGTAAAGGAAGACCATAAGTGGACTAAAAAAAAGAAAGAAAAAAAATCTGACATAACATAATCATCAAATGGGACACTATCAGCCAAAATTTGGTCAAATCTTTTGGTGGGTATGTATGTAATGCCAATCATTTATAACATCTGAAAATTATTTGGTATGACAAAAACTATAATATTTATATTCTAGTTTAATAAAATAACAACTCTTTTTTTTCATCCAATAAGTGTAATTATTGGCAGAGAATCTCGCTAAGCAAGAAATGAAGCCATTAAGCATAAAACTATATATATACTAGAGAGAAAAAAAGACAATTATTGCCAAAGTAGAATTGCCAAAAGACATATTTGGCCTTTTTATATATACAAACACATTCTTTCTATCTTAATTAATCAGATTCTATGGGAAGAGTCAGCTACTTAATCATGTGACTTATTTATAAAATATACTTATGTAACTGATTAGTGACCCAAAATCCCATGTTACATTTTTAATCTTGGCATAGATTAAAGCCTACCTAATCTCATGCCGTCCCTATATTTTGTTTATTAATTACCCTCTTCTTCTTCATATTTCATTTGGATTTTTGATCTTTTATATATTGGTAACATGAAAATATTCCAACATTTATTTTCTCTCAACTGTTCTCTGTGGATTACTGCGTGTTTGACCAACGTATAGTTATGTTACTGAAGTCATTTAAAGAATTATGCTATAGCCAAATGAAACTGATCTTCAATATATTAATTAGGGGTGTAACCAACTAACCATCTTTCATAATGACACATCCTACTTCAAATCGAATAAATAGTCATCAATCACAATGCATGTGATAATATATGATGTATCGCCAAGGGAGGAGTTGCCACATTTGCGTGAAGTTGCATGTAGGTTTAAGTATGTATATATCATTGTCCTCAAGACCATAAAATTATTTAATTATTTTAATTTGATATATTATAATAGTGTTATATTTTAGATCTATTATAAAATTTAATTGATGGATTATCCGATTGTTTTATTCATTTTGAACAGATATTCTTATGTTAAAATTAAAATCCATATATCCCCATATGCTTATATTTTTTTAATCGGAGGTTTATGGTCCAAATGCATAATAGTTTTTGAAAACTATAGAATACCTAAACCAAATCGAGAAATAGTCGTTATACATGTGATAATATACAATGTATCACCGAGTGAGAAGTTACCACATTCGTGTGAAATTGTATGTAGGTTTAAATCATGTATCGATTATCCTTAGATCATAGATTATCTAATTATTTTGATTTGATCTATAAAAATAATGTAAATTTTAGTTCTATTATAAAATTTGATTAGCAGACTATTCGATGGTTATACCCATTTTGAAAAATTAGTCGAATATTAAAAGTTCATATCATCACATATTTATATCTTTTAATTTGGGATTACTTACCGAAATGGATAATAATTTTCTGAAGCTATGAAACACCTATTCATTTTTTTGACAAACCATACAAGTCATAATGTGAAAGATGAATCTTGGAAAAGAATAAAAAGGGATACAACATGGAAATATAAAATAGAAGAGTAGAGAAAGGAAAAGAAGATAGAGATGCAACTAACTCCCATAACTGTAATAACTGCCTATGAAAAGAGTATGGAAATATAATAAATGATTGGAGTCAAATGGTTCCCTAAAAAATTTGTGATAGTGAAAGATGGGAAGTCCATGTGATCACATGTTTCTCTGAACTTTTTTTTTTTTTTATATACCATCAACCTCAGGTGTCTTTCTCTTGCCCTTTGGTGAACTATTTTTTTTTTCTTTTTTTACTGGTCAACCCTTTAACTCTGGAATGTATTTTCTGACCATATTTTTTAATTCATATTTTGTGGTTATCAATCTAATTTTCAGTTGGCCGACAAAAAAAAACAATAATCTAATTTTCTGTTGAAATAATCTGTTTTTTTCTTTTGTTTATATAGAACCAAAATAAAATTTAACCCCTTGTTCATTTTCCAAACTATATTTAACACAAATTATTTATTATTTTATTTTTATAACCATTATAAGCCGAATCTAGATTAATTCTCGAGATTTATAGATTTTTTAAAAAATATCAACAAATTTTCTTTTAGGTTAATGAAAATGAATAATTAGATAGGCGTAAGCTTGTGTAAATTTAATTATCACAAAAAAAAAAAAAGATTTAATACCGAACCTAAACTAAACTGGCATATTTTTAACAAGGTGGAACAATAACCCATTACCATTTAGCTAATTAATCTTACATTTCAAGGTTTTTGAATGGAAAATGATCAAGTTGTAACTTTTTTGTTTGGTTGGTTTTAATTTCATTGGGTGAAAGAAAATCAAATCAGTTTTCTACATTGATTTTATTGGAAACAAGTTTAGTTCGGATCTTCTTCCAGATTTAAACTTATATTTTGAATTATGACCTGTAATTTAGACTATTAATGTATAAATATGTACTAAGCAGATTAAATCAAAGGGAATAGTTTGGTTTGATTTTGAAGCGTCATGCATCGTGTCACACATAATAGGCGGCATGTGGTAGCTAACAAAAAATGATTAATAATCGTTGACACAAAAAATTACAACATGATGAATGAAATTAAGAATATCATATTTAAACTTTTTTTAAAGAGCATTATACTCTTTTCTCGATGAATAGTACACTTATAGAAGTAATTGGGTTATTGTATGTTTCATGTCACGAGTTTCGTTTTTAATTCCAGTATATGAAAACCTAATTATTACTACATATCCTCTAACGAATCCTATATTCGTATTTGACAGAAATGCATAATAGAGATCTTTTAACAATTGGTCAATTAGTCGAGTTATATTACTGCAGAAATAAGAAGAATGATTTTGTCATTTTTATTGTCAGTGTCATTGTCATATATGCATTAAATAAGCTAGAGTAAATGATTTTGACAAAAAATTATGTTAACAACAAAAATTATTCTATATCTAAGCTTATTGTCCTAAATTAAGTATTTACCTCTCAATAATCTAGTGAGCATATCTAGAATGGCGTATTCTTGTATATATTATATATGATTTAAGCTATTAGATCGACCATAGTTCATACATGTTTGACAAAAAAATAAAAAAAAACTTATCATCAGGAATATTATTTTCTCCATTTCTTACCATATGTATTTTAGGTAACTTTTAAATTTTTAACTTATTTGTGGATAATATGAACGCCACTAGAGGGTTATAAAATAGAGGGGAAGCGTATAAATAAAGGATTGGGAGCGAGTCTTTTTCTATTTGTGGTAATGAGTAGGAGCTTTTAAAATTAAAATAATACGAATTATATACAACATGGCATGGTAGTAGCTAATTATAGCAAAGACAAGGTGTTTAAGAACTTTAATGAAAATGAAAATGCTTAGAAAAACGGGTAAATACTTAATTTAAACTAAACCGTCTCCCAAGATTCTTGCAGATGTACATTGCATTCTGCCTCAAATTTTATCATCTCTTTCTTTTCACCCCTTATTTTATTATCATTTTGAACAATATGACTCAATTATTATTATTATTATTATTTTGCTTCAGTAGTTGTCCATGATGTATGTATATATATAAAAAGGTTTAATACGTGGTTCTCCATCGTCACCGCTTCTTTACTAAAATGTTTCGAAATCGTACTTTTATGTGTTTGGCAAAACCAAACAAAAAAGTCGGTTCATGTATCAAACTCATATTATACACGTAATATTTTATTTATATAAATAACCGGTTGATAAGCTTGTACTGATTTATCTGAACCGATATAATTTATGCTGTCCGAAGTGACGCGGCAAACCGAATCTCAATGTGAGCTAAGTGAGTGAGGCCCAAAGCTTACCATGGCCCAGTTCGGCTGTTTATTATAGTTGAAGTTTTTTGGTTTTACATAGTTCAAAACTTCAAATATCAATCACTGGGTTTCTTGAACTACAAGAAACGAGACTGAAAAGAATAAAGAGACTCGTGCAGACAAATGTTTGATTTGAAAGCGCTCGTGGGGAAACTAAAAAAAATAAACCTATTGAGATTTCTACTAACTCAGAACCCAGGAATCAATATACAGGTCATACAGAGGCGAATCAAAGGGTTCTCATTCCTTCAAAAACTGGAAGTTGTGATTTTCAGCGAGCTCGGAAGCTGTTTTTACATTCGCAAAGTCCTTTTCTTGCATGCAGTTTGCGATTTCATCGGTATCAAAAGGGATGCTGTTGTGTTCACACAAAAGGTAAAATATTCACAAGATTATGATCATGATGTCTACTATACAGTGTTTGGAGAGATTTGCGAGTGTTATTAGTTAGTACCTCGAATCGTCGTCTAATAAGAAGGAAAGGTTATCTTCATCTCCATTTTCCATTTGAAGTTTTATGTTGGAAATCACCTGTATTGAAAGCAAACATAAAGACCGAAATAGAAAAGTTTATAAAGGGTGTCCTGTCTAGATTTGTCTTTTACGGTTTATCAGATCTCAGATAAGTTGTTTGTTCAGGGCAACGGACCTCTTCTGATACATTTTGATCCTCGTGATAGTCGTGCTTGCAGAGAGTACATATTCTATACAATTGCTGAGTACTAAGATTCTGATACACAAAGAAAGATCAGAACAGGGTTAATCAAAATTTCCTTCAAAAGTTAACAGAAGGCTACGAGAGGTTCATGTTCGCAGAAGAATCTAAGGCCTAGCTAGTTCTCCGTTAGTTCTTCATTCTGGATAGACATAGTTACATTTTTACATCAACATGTTCTCTTTTCTTTCATTTCTAGGGTTTAATTGTTTTTTTTTTTTTTTTTTCACTCCTTTACTCTTCAATGGAGTTTTGACATTTAAAAAAAAAAAAAAAAATAGCAGAGGGTTACCGGGCAAAGGTTAGTTGTAAGATCATCATATGTTATTGTGGACTTTGGTTGTGTAACCTGAAAGAAGCCCATAAACATTTGGGAACGAAAAATAGAAGAGGGAGTGTGTTTTACGGTCAAGAGAAGAAGACATACCAGGAGCACTACAGCTTGTCTTGTGTATTTGAGTTCATCCCAAGAAGATCCTACGAACTGCATTCAGGATTAACAAGTGTAATCATGTCATATAAGTCATTGGTTTACTACTAATTTTTCAGAAACTTTTTTACCTCTTCAGTCGCTTGGCTGCACCATGACTCTAGTTCATCTAACCCTGCTTTCACTTGTTTGCCCATCTTGAATGTGCAATATTCTTGTTCAAGGAGAAGACTGCACCGTGCAGATATAAGCTTTAGCTTAACGCACGAGAACCGAATTTTTTCTAACTGAAAGTTGATGGGATAGAGACAATTTACCTGTTAAGGAGTTGAACATTGATGTGTTGGAAAGTTTGGCTGAAGATCTTCTGAACGAGAAACAGAGGAACCTGAAAGAGAACATTTTTTAGTAGAGGCAGTAAGGACTAATATTAAATTTTTGTACAAATATATTATTACGTAATTTTTTCTCCATGTGAAGAGATAGTGATTCAAAAGTCCAATAATGCTTTCCCAATCATCTTCAGACGGCTTTGCTGCTTGGCCGCCCTCTTTTGCTGGTGCTTCCTCTTCAGTTGACTTCTTCCGCGAGTTCTCCTCAGATAATTGTTTAGGTGAATCCTCTTCAGATGACTTCTTTGGGGATTTTTCTTCTAGTGACTTAGCGGGTGAATTTTCATCAGATACCTTAGCGGGAAGGTCCTCTTCGGACGGTTTAGTTGGTGAATTCACTTCAGATGACTTAGTTGGTGATATATCTCCAGATGACTTAGCTTGTGAATTCACAACAGAGCAATCATGTGATGACTCCTTAAGACCCTGATCATTAAAAGCGAATCAATCAAATCAAATGATCCTGACTTCAAAGCTAATGAGGTCTCAAAGGATTCGTTTATAGTCAGGTCACCAAAAGTATACCTGAATGCAGGAAGAAAGCATGGAGGATACTTCTCTCTTCACATTCTCTCGCATTATTCCATACATTGTTTCAACATAGGCCGTAAGCTGCTGTTTGAAAAGTAAAGCAGGATATCTAGCATCTACTTGATGCACCACATCAGTTGAAAGGTTCGGGGAAGAGGGTGAACGAAAACCCTGAGACATACATATTTTGGGTAAACCCAGATACATGAGTTTCAGTGCTATGGAACTTTCAAAACACAGTAACTGTTAAAAAAATTTAAGAACCAAGCTGCGTAGCGACCAAGACAAATTGTGAATCCTTTTCTGGTTACCTGTGTCATCCTTCCAAAAAACGAAGTTGGCTGCGGAGGTTTTGTTGGACTCGAGGTAGTTGAGCTATGTCTAAGGCTTCTTTGAAGCAAGAATAACAGAGTTGATGTGTTTGTTAGCCAATATGACAAATGATTGTCGTCCTCCTCATTCTGCAAATAAATAAGCAGAGGGTTGCGTTTAAGTTTTATTTAAGTATAAGACAATTGCAGGAATATTAGGAGTTATCTAAAACATTCACGTCTATTTTTCAGTCAGCATATCCGAATCATGCTTGTTAAGACGCGCATATGCATTGGTCTCTGACTAATGACCATAGAAAATGAGTAGTTCATAACTTCTCAGGTTACCTCTATTGCAGAACCAAAAATGGGAACAATCCGGTCAAAAATACTGGTTTTTTCTGCTTCGAATACTTTCCAGTGTAGAAGACATTTGTATATTGTAAGCGCTGCAACAGGCTTTCCATGACTGAAACCGATGTTATGGGATACAGATTTGAGAAGAACATCAACAAATTCCTGCATAATACAATTGACAATCATTCAGCCAGTGTATCGAACAATGAAAGTATTTACAGGATTAATGTTCTCGTTAGGCACATACACGTGGTTGTCGTTCAACTCTCGATTGCCTAAAAGATTCTGTCCCAAACTTTCTTACCGGTATAGGAGCAGGTGATTCCTGTAAGAATGCAAAATCTATCAATGTAATTTTATCTATTAAGACTTGTGATGCGTAAGAACATGACTGAGTTTTTCACTTACATGATTTCCATTCTCCACAGGCTGCAATAGGTGAAGAAAAGAAGTCAAAACTAATTTTATTTTAAAAGTCTACACGGAAGTATGAGAAATAATAAATTTACCGGGGCTCCTGTAAATGACACCTGGGGTGACATTCTCCGGGAGGAAGAATTAACCAGCGCTTGCTGCCGGCGAATTTCCTCTTCTGTTTCCATGTCAGAGATCTTTTCCCGAAGGCTAAAGAGAAGAATAATCAAGTAAATCCCATGTTCTAACTTATGTGGGTACAAATATTTTGCAGAGAAAAAATAAAAAAGATGGACATTTTGGAGAAGGATGAACGTAAATCGTCAAACCTTTGCATCGATGTTTTCAACTCAATCAGCTTTGTTTCGGCATCTAAAGCCTGCTTCAGTCTCTCTTCACAAAGTCTACTTGCTTCCTCATACTTCTTCTCTGTCTCATCAATTTTATACTCCAAGGAACTTACCAGATGCTATTGGGAAATTATATGAATCAAGTCAGAGATGAAGCCTACATCCACAGTTAAAGTATATATCTGTAGAAAACTTACTTTCAAGTCTTTGTTTTCAGCAGCAAGTTTGTTGACCCTCTCATTATCAGTTGAAGTATCCTCTGTCAAACTCTCTTCTTTTAACATGCTTGTCCCATCCTCTTGTCGATTTGAAGAATTGTTCTCATCGATTTTCTTCTCTAGCGAACCTATTAGTGCCTAAGAAGTAGCTCCATGCATCAGATTAATGAGACTAATTAACTTAAAACATTTAGTTGATCCATTTGGTTTCTTTTGGCTGAGCTACATCTGTAGAAAGGTTACCTTGAGCCGCTCATTCTCAGCTGCAAGATTGCTCACGGTCTCGTAATCAGATGAAACAGTCTCCTTCAACTGCTCTGTGATATTTGAGCTTGTTTCGTCATGTTTTCTGTCTAATGCATCGATTTTCTTCTCCAAGGAACTTACCAATGCCTACGAAATATTATGTTCGATGAGATACATATATAATCAGGAGGAAAGTCCAAATCTGTTATGAATTTAGAACGTGTGTCAAAACCAGTATCTTGGTATTCTACCTTCAGCTGTTCATTTTCGGCTTCGAGTTTGATGATTGCGGTCTGATCTATTACAGGAACTTCTTGTTTCATCTGCTCTTCACTTACGTTACTTATTTCTTCGTATTTTTTCTCGGATTCACTAATCTTATTTTGCAATGAACTCACCAACTCCTTATAAGAGAAAACAATAAGAAAGCGAGGATAATACATATAAAAATCTTAAACATAATCTTCGACAGACAATACTGAATACCGAGAAACAAAAGGTTCAAACAGAGCATATTTATGGACTAACCTTAAGCTGTTCATTTTCAGCAGCAAGATCGTTACTCATTTCAAGTCCCTTCGAAACTTCTTCAAGCTCAAGTTGCATGTCTTGTAAAGAGGACTGCAAGTTTGAGATCTCCAAACTTTTCGTTTCTCGAGTTTCCCTGAGCTCAAGTTTTATATCTGTTAAAGCTGATTGTAATTCTTTGATTTCTTGAGATTTCGCTTCCTCGATCTCCATCTGCACCACCGCATCAATAAGATACCTCATACAGAACCAACAAAGTGATATATAGTTTACAATGAGTTTAAGAAAATATTTTCTTTCTCATCAGAAAATAAGAAATTGAGTAACAGGCACTGTGTTATCCAGCATGATATCATTAATAAAATGATGTGTACCCTCATCTGTTTTTCGAGCTCTAAATTTGAAGAGAGTTCTTCCACTTGATTTTCCAGTTTAGTCTTAGCATCTTGAAGTGCTCCTGTTTCTTTAGCAGCCTAAAAAAGGAAGAAATATAAGAAATATCTTCTTACATATTATATCCGGTGGAATGTAATAAAATCGACTACATCATTGACACAAGAGATATCAACTTTCTAAGTTCTCCACATAAGACCTTGTGAGACACTAAGCTAGAGATAGAAAAAAGTTAAAAAGTATTTAGGAATATGAGTTTGTTTAGTTCTTGAAATATTTTTGGCTCCCGATCTTTACTTCTCAAAACTCAAAAGTAGTTCTTTTAAAGAGCAGACTAGTGAGACTAAGAACTTCATATGTTCGTAAAGGAGTATTACCATTCTAAGATTCCGCAGTTCTCGGCGTGCAACTTTCACTCTCCAGCCACACTGAGTGGTAATCGCTGCCTTCTTCATTCTCACATAATGCTGATGACACAAACATCTTCTGATTTGACTCTGTCACCAGTAAGTTACATGTCATCAATACTCAAATAAATATATGTATTGGAATATATAAGATAGGCTAAAGAACAAAAATAATAATCAATATATGAGCTTAGACTTGCTTGAATAATGATTGCCGCTCTTCTCTTCTTCCTAAAAACAAGTTCAACTCGAGCAGCTTTTGCTCGCATCCCTGTCTGAAGTGAACAAGCAGACAAGCACAGGCTTTTATAAAATTTCTGGCAAATATAAGTCCGTGCCTGCTTCTGAATTCTCAGAGAAGCAGCTTCTCTTCGCATTGCCTCAAACAAAACACGCGCAACTTGTCCTGTATTCAGTTTGACGAGGGAATAAGACAGAGTGATAACGTTTTTTGAAGCCAGTTATATACATATATATGTACATACAAGAGCATACAACATGAATTACCTCTACACAATGCTTGAATATCTGTTGAAGCAGCCTGCAACAACAGATATTTTTTGCGAGCCTGGTAAGAGAGGACTTTCCTCTGTATAATTCGGGCTGAATGACCAAGAACTTCAGCTCGGTGAGCATCTAGCTCAGCCATTTGACCTGCCCTGAGAAACACCTTTGTCTTCCCGATCTATGATACAAGACAATTAACAGCATTGTCATATTTTAAATCATATATGTAGCAGAAAAAGAAAGCTATAATAATTTTTGTCCAGTGTTGACCAGGTAGCATTTATTGTTTTATAGTAATCACAGTACAAGCAACACATTTGACCTGCCTGACCAAAAAAAAGAAAACGAGAGATAAGATAACGAAACTTCACCTGAAAACCTTTGAGGTCCGCTTTTGCTAGTAGCTTTTTGCAAGCGTCTACTTCATCATAGCTATTAGCATAAAATCCAGAATTTAAAAAGTGTAAAAGAGATTCTAATACCATAATGTCCATTAGAACTGAAATAAGAAAATGATATGAAAACTTAGTTACAGGAACTTAAGGTTGGTCAAGCTACCTTCTCTGTGTAGTCTCCGGGGCTAAAATTTTGAACCGGGTCAAAAATTCACTGAAAGGCTTTCTAGTAGGATATCCAGCACAACTAATCCTAATGGCTTCCATGACTCCCTGAGATCGGGTACAGTAATTTCCACACCATCATGAGAAATACAGAATAATTAATACTAGTGGTAAAATTGTAAATCATATGGTTCTCTGCAACGTTAAAAGCTTACCCCACACCTAAGTTGATGCAGAATATTAACGTTCTCAAAGATTTCTGGCTTAAGAAGGTTATTTGGTTTAACACATCGTATGTAATGTGGCTCTGTAGTGCTCAAACTCTCGAGCAAAGATTGCAATTGTTGCTGTATTTTAAGACATGGTGAGAATCACAGTAGTAATATTATGAGCAGATTCATTAGTAACTTAATACCACTTCAGACCTTAAACTGAGAACCTATTGATGAGAACTTTGATGTTTTGGAAGATTCCTCTGGCAATGGTGGAAACAAAGAAGAGACAAAAGAACAATCTGAAGAGCTCAGGAGAGCTTGATGTTCTCCAACAATATAATCTTTGTTCTTGTCCAAAAACAATTCTGTCTGATAAGTGACCTGGAATTAAAAAAGAATATAGTCATTGCATTACATTAAGACAAACATTTAAGCGAGCGGTTCATGTTATAGAGATCACTAACATCACCAGCATAGTGGCAAATTGTAAAGTCTGTCTGAGCCAGTTTTGGCTTGGCAAAACGCTTGTGGTCTTTAAATGTCTGGTATAGCTTCTGTGCAAATGTCTCATGTGTTGATCTCGGAAACATGCTGAAGAAGCAAACAGAATCCCAATCATATTTCTGAAATAAAACAGAAAGAACCAACAAACAAACATGAACTTTTAACATTACCAAGCCTCGTCTAGAAGAGCAATGATACCACCAGGTTTCTGGCATGACAAAGCTGTACATCAGTAACTCAAACCCAATATACTAAACAAGGCGTGACGAACATAAGTTTCAGCATCGCAAAGTGTTTGACTTATAACCTTTTCAATAAGATCAAGGACATCCTGATTATCAATGAACTCTATGTAGCTCCAGTCAATCTCTTCTTTCGTATATTCTTCTTGCTCCATCTTAAACACGTGCTGTCGAGAAGAAGATGGTATATATGAATATAAGTCAGTCGATAACCAAAACAGTCTAGTGAGAATGTCCAACCTGATTGAAATGTTGCTGCAGCTTCTCATTCGTCAAATTTATACAAAATTGTTCAAAACTGAAAAAATTCCCATGAATATGAGAAAGCGATGTTGAAATTAACAAAAGAATCGTAATCAAACAGTCAAACACAGAACTACGAGAAACATCCAGTAACTAGAATTATCATATTGCTCCACATCACAAGAAAGCTCTTAGTCAAGTAACTAAAATATAAGAAAATCCATAGCAAACCTTCAGCTTGATGTTTTAAAAAGCTTAAACAGAGAGCATAAAATGTAGGAAGCAATGTAAGAATAGAAATATCAGGCCCAGAGATTTAACATATCAGAAAAAACAAAAGCATACCGGTTAAGCACCTGTTTGTCTTAAAACTCTCGAATCCATAAATATCCAGAACTCCAATAATGTGTTTTGAATCTGGGTCTTGGCCAATGGAATTATTGATCTTCGTAACGAGCCTGTAAAAAAAAAAAAAAAAAAAAAAAAACCCCNGCATAGGAACCCAGAGAATATAATAATCTAGAAGATTTAGTTGGCATTAGCGTACCAATCAAACAATTTAGAATAGACAATTTTGGCAAGAGCATCTCTGCCTAGAGCTGCACTATCAGGATCAAGTGACTTTGTAATGCTTTCATCACGAGTCACCATGACCCTTTTGCACAAGGAATCTTCTAAAGCTTTCTCATCACACCTGGACCAAAGAGCAAGTTAAGTGTCTGAACCGTATATCTGAGAAAACACAGAGTAGTCATGCTTTTACATGAAAAGTTCTGCTGCCACTTTTAGATGGAACCGTGAATTTTCATCCTTAGGTTCTGCAGCTTCTGATTCATCACCCTTTGCAAACTCGATGTTCCCTAGATGAAGGATTCCAGCCACTACTCGGAAGATTCCATCCTTCAGAAGTAGAATGTAAGAAGAGTTGTTCCTTTCACTAGGAGCATAAATAAACAACTAAAAGGTACCTGCTCTTCAGAATCGATCCCAACAACATCCATCGCTTTCCTTGTAGCTAGGTACTCTTTGGAATCATCAAGCCCAGCCAACGCATAGCAGTTAGACTGATTTAGATACCGAAATGTGCTTGGTTTTCCTAACTTGTACTTCTCTGTTTCCTGAAACGTCACGACACTCATTAGCAGAAATATCAAGTACAGTCAAGCATGGGACGGACATATAGGATCCCTAAGATTTCTAGCAAACACCACCATAATATAACTAAGGCTTACCTGTTCTGGTGCAGCACAAAGCATGTAAAAGCAATGATAGTTTCTTTCCGGATCGGAAACTTGACAAACCCGTGACCTTTCTAGCAAATATGTCCTGATAGCAGCTCCCGAGATTCTTCCCCTACTATTGAACTGAATCTCCACAAATTTACCAAAACGACTGCAACATGGGATTTACCCGAAAATCTTAGATATGGTAGGTTCAAGAAAATTCACAAAATGGACAAATCAACAAACGTGAGACTCATTTCCTCCACCTTGAATTATTGTTTCTAACGGTTTTTGCATTGCCAAAAGCTTCTAAAACTGGATTGGACTGCAAAACGGGAGAGTAAATGAGAGTAAAGTTTGACAAGATAATAGAGGAGGATACTCACTAAGTCTATATTTTGCAAGAATGTAGCCTTGTATAGAAAACTACTTACCTCCAAAACTTGTTGCTCCACGGATCGTCCTTCACTCGCTGCTCTTCCGCCCATGTAGGCAAGATATTGCATGAGCATCTTTGTGCTCTCTGTCTTCCCAGCACCACTTTCCCCACTCACCAAGATCGCCTGGCTCACTCCCTCGTTGATCATCTTCCTAAATGTTATATTTTGGTGATTGTAAGGCCAAAAAAATTGATAGTGCAATAATACAAGCTAAATACCACAACAAAAGAGTTACCTGTAGGCAGAATCAGCAACCGCAAATGGATGCGGACTCAACTCACCAAAAGCTGAACCCTTATACTGTTTCATTGTCTCACTTCCATACAGGTGGGGCAATCTTTTAAAAGGATTCACAGCGATTAAAATATTTCCTGTGTACGTCTGGTATCATCATAGAAAAGATCAGCCTGCTAGCAAAAAAGTAGTACTTGAATTGAAAAGTGGCAAAATGGCTGAAGTTTACATAAATTTCATTTGCATCATATCGACACTTTAGATTGAGCAGAACCCCTGGTTCATGCAAATAGGCAAGCTTTGTCATGTCATCCACCCCAAGTTCAGGGAACTCAGGGTCCTTTGGGTAGACAGCATTTACCTTTGCCACAACCTGAGAAACAAATGCATCAGAAGTTTTTCTCAGTGATTATCTCTCTGTAGCTTAAGAAGTAAACAAATCTCAATAATAATCTTAGACAATGCATGATCATTAAAACTTCTGGAAGATGTTTCTTTATTTAGGTCTGGAAGCTAAGGCGCTTACGGTCCTTCCCGAACAGTTAACTGTAATATCTTCACCATTAGCTTCTTCTACTTCTCCATCTACCCATGCTTCATCTTGATCCTCCACCCAGACATGAGACCCTACAGTTACTTTGGCTGAAGCAGCCTGCACATACATAACCCAAACATGTTGCTTTTCTTTATTTTTTAATAAATACCCATTCCAGTTCAATAAAATAAGGAAACATTTTAATCAACAAGATATGGGACCACTGTCACACATTTAGAAACTCAAAAGCCTTTTTGATAAAAAATACAATACATAACGAAAACCCATCAATCACAGTAAATCATAAACTAATCTGAAGAAATCGCAATGCAATCAGAAAAAAATAAAAAAATCTCGTACCATTATTGTGATAAAAACTGGTTATCTCGGCTCAACAATCTCAACGGGAGAAACATCAACGAATATATATTATTCTCTCGGAAAAATCCAATCAGAAGGATTTTCCTGGGAAATTAACACAATAGGGATCTATTACAAAATCTAGAACGAACATTTTCCATCCCCAGCTTCAAAATTCCTGATCGACGTCAAAAATTAGGGAAAACAAAAGCTACAATGCGGAAAATTTCCTGAAGATGACAAGGACCTTCAAACCTTCCTTGAAGCTTTGAATTTCTCTTAATTTTTCCAGAGTTGTTACCGCTACAGATTTTCTCGGATTTTCTCTCTTTTCCGTGATTAGTCCTTTCTTTCGTCTTCCCTCCCACGGACGTTGGAAAGCGAACGAAGAATCACTAAAACTTTGTAATCCCGAAATTACCCCTTAGTTAAACCAGCCCGGTTTAGTAATCTCGATTTCGACGGATCGAGAGAGAAGAAGCGTATTTATAGTTAATGGGCCTATTTTTTAATGGGCTTAATTCGCAAATTGTCCAGTTCTCTAAAACCTTCTGTAAGCCTTCATCTTCTCTTCTCCTTGCTCTCGCTTCGTCACAAATGGCGAATTTCAGTTCTCTGATACATAGAACGTCTCTGAAACGCGCCGTTAGTAGAGCCACCGGAAACCTAACGTTGCCGTTAAGTTCTGTTACGGCCGCGCGAAGTATCTTTTCTGGAGTAGGATGTTACAGAGCCGACAAAATTTGTGGTTGGTTTTGCTAATTCGGTTGTATACTTAGTTCAATGTGTATACTCAGTTTCCACGACGATGTCTTTTTATTATTGAATCTTTTTGTCTGAGTTCGAATTTAGAAATGGTCATTTTAGGTAGAGTGTAAATTGTATGTTTCTGTAAAGCTTCGAATGGTCTCTTTTTCTTCTGATAATTTGATGGAATTGCATACTTAGTCTCTAAAAAATGTGAAATTTTAACTGTTGCCTTGTTCGAATGATCTCTTGGCATGTTTGGAATCTCTGTAATGAATCAAAGACGTTTTTTTAGGAATTTCTTTAATCTTTTTGTTTTGAAACTTATTGTAGGTGAGCCAGTAATGTTTCCTCATTCCAATGGAACAAGGTAAATGGCTAAGATTGGATCGATTCAGCGAAATTTCATTCAAGTCGTGCTTTGTCTTCAGTTCAGTTTTCTTTGTGCAAGCAAAACAAAACGTTGGATGCATTATACATTTTTTCAAGCTGCATCTTAGGTACTGGTGTATTGACTCTGATGCTTAATTGTTCTTCTCCAGAAAGCACAACGCCATTGGTAATGCCGGCCCACTAACTCGTCCATTTCATCATCTTCTTGAGGTTAGTTTTCAGTTATGAAATGTTCCTCGGCTTAAACATTAGTACTAGCTGTAGAAACCTTACAAATAAAATTGAAACACATTTATAAATTCTATTTGTATACATCTCATTCTGTGAAACTTGCTAATTCTCAGGCCAATCAGACAAACAAGCCCGCATTTTTATGGTTCCAGTCTAGGAGTTATCAGCTTGTGGCTGATTCTCATGTATCTCCAAGGCGTAATGTCGAAACTGAGGTACAAAGATGACACTGAAGACTGGCTTTGTGTTTTGCTGTAGAACAGTTCTTATACGTCTTGGAATATAGATATAAGTTATACCACATATCTAATAAATGCTGGTGGAAGTTACATGAATTTTCACTCAGTGACCTGTTAGCTCTCAGTAGTTTCATGTAGTCAAACGCATAGCTGATGATGAAACTGATTATCAAATTACTTTCTCTTTTTCATGTATCTTCGGTTAGCAATTTTCTGAGAATTGTAGATTTCATCATATATACTTGTGTCGTGTCACCTACAAGATCCTGAGATGTATGTTTTTCACTTCGATGTAGGATGAGCAAGATGTTTATTCATCAAATAAAGAACACGCTGAAACACCTAGGAAACATCAAAATGTGGAGAATATGTCCAAGAAGGATAGAATACAGTTTATTGTGAACTCTGTAAGCAGAAATTTTAATCCTCTTAAGCTTTTACTTTGGCCTTTCTAATGGTTTTTCGATGATGACAGTCTTCATATTTTGTTCAACCTTGGTTTGTTATTGCCTTATGTGTTGACTTATCTGTATAAACCCTTAATGCAAGCTGGACTATGCAGCTTCGTGATGTCGGAGATGATAAAGAGGCTGTTTATGGAGCTCTAGATGCTTGGGTGGCGTGGGAACGTGATTTCCCCATTGCTTCCCTCAAAAGAGTAATAGCTATTCTCGAAAAGGAACATCAGTGGCATCGAATGGTCCAGGTAGTTAGCTTTCCATTTTTTCTGTATCTGGAAATTAAATCAGAGAGGTTATGTGTCTGAGTAGTTAGCTTCTATGCAGTATGAGTAAGGTTTTCTGTAATATTTTCCCCTATTTATTTCGTTTTAAGGTAATTAAGTGGATCCTTAGTAAGGGAGAGGGGAACACGAGGGGGACCTATGGACAGTTGATACGAGCATTAGATATGGATGGTAGAGCAAAAGAGGCGCATGCTATCTGGAAAAAGAAAATTGGGATCGATCTGCATTCTGTGCCATGGCAATTATGCTTACAAATGATTCGCATATATTTCAGGAACAACATGTTACAAGAACTTGTAAAGGTTTGTTTTTCGTCCTTTGTTCATAGGCTCTTTAGAATATTTGCAATCTACCTTTGGTCATCTCCTCTCCACCAAATGCAAACTATTGGCCTGATTTTTATATCTTGCTGAGATCAAACTTGTGTTTGTTTGTGGGTTCTGTAGCTGTTTAAGGATCTGGAGAGTTATGACCGCAAGCCTCCGGATAAACACATTGTGCAGTCAGTGGCGGATGCTTACGAGCTTTTAGGAATGGTTGAGGAAAAAGAACGGATAGTGATGAAGTACAGCAATCTTTTTCTCGGTACGACAGATGATAGTAAATCAAGAAGATCGTCCAGGAGGAAGAAGAAGAATCCAGGTAGGTGACGAGTTTGAACTCGTGCAGTATAAAGAAACCTTTAGATTCTTGCTCAAAACCGCATGAATTCTTACAGTTTTAATTTTTGATTTTAGGAGTGAGGAATCCTGAACCAACTACAGAAGACGCAGCAACAGCTGAGTTACAAGAAGAGCTAAATGAAAATCTGGATACTCACCAAAAATCAGAACAGAAGCGATCCTAACATGGAACGTAACTTGTAGTGATTAATATGCAGTTATATATCGTTGAATTGCTGAGTGTAAGACATGGAGACAAATGCTTGGACCCAGTGGGACTTGTTGCGATGAATGATATATAACGATATATTGAGTATCCACTAAAATTTGAAGAAAATATAGCCAGTTTCGGTTGGCTCCAGTTCGATCATTTTTTTCGATAAGGTTCCGGTTTGGTTCGGTTAAGTTAGATCAGATTTGAGGGAATGGGCTTATATGGGCTGGGCTTTAATCTAAGTGAAACGAAGCAAAGGCCTCGAATTTTAGTCTTCTTTCGTCGCTTGATGGTCATGGTCATGGTCATGGTCATGGCGATGGCGATGGCGATGGCGAAGAATCGATTCTGGATTTGGAGGATGTCCATCATTCGAACTACTGAGATGATTCGTCTCAAGACCATTCGAGATTTAGAGATGATTTGTTTCGTTTCCAGAAGAGGAAAGGTTTTGGAGAAATCAATCATACTTCGAAGGCGAAAGTCACATTCCGATTTAGGTAAAGCATTGACGAATTGAGGTTATATAATTTGGTAAACCTAATTTGGTAAAGCATTGACGAATTGAGGTTATATAATTTGGTAAACCTAATTTGGTAAACCTAATTGAAACTTACATTGACGAATTGTCACCAAGAACCATTGGGGCATTAGTTTTTTTGTATTTCGTTTATAAGTAACTTTGAAACGGATTGACAATTGCAAGATATATATGAAATAGCCTAAACCACTGGATTCTGCCTGATTTTTTTCTGAGTTTTCTAAAACCAGATTCTGTGCTTTTTTTTATTAGTTTGGGAAGAAAATGGCGGGTGAAGATCTGGTGTTTGCTGTTAATGGAGAGAAATTTGAAGTATTTTCGGTTCATCCTTCTACGACTTTACTTGAGTTCTTGCGTTCCAACACTCCCTTTAAGAGTGTAAAGCTCAGCTGTGGCGAAGGTACACACAGACACACACACACTCAGTAATTTTCCAATGACTATCCCTTTGTGCTTTTATTAGATTTGTATGATCTTTTGTGTTTGAGTCTTGAACTCATATCTAGAAAGCGTCTTAAGTAGTACTTATTGCTGGGGGATGAGCACTCTTGTCTGGTAGAAAGTTATGATTTTTTTGTTTGAACACAGTGAGCGATCGCACAGATCCATGTTTATTCTTCATTTTGAGGAATTTATATTTGTGACCTTGGGTTTGGTGTTATGCCACTATTAGTACAATTCTTGTCAGAGAGTCTAAACTGAGATAAGGCTTGGAACATGACTTTTTTCCATGTTTAGTTATTATTATTCTGTACTTTATGACGCTACTATGTATTAAAATATGTGTGTGCATGTGTGTGTGTGTGTGTGTGTGTGTGTGTGTGTTTCTCTCACTGACTTGGTTATATTTTAATGCAGGGGGTTGTGGTGCTTGCATCGTGATTCTATCAAAATATGATCCTGTGTTAGACCAAGTGGAGGCATATTCTATAAACTCTTGCCTTACCCTTCTTTGCAGCATTAATGGGTGCTCAATAACCACATCTGATGGACTCGGAAACATTGAAAAAGGGTTTCACCCAATTCACAAGAGATTTGCAGGGTTCCATGCCTCTCAATGTGGTTTCTGTACGCCGGGGATGTGCATCTCTCTCTACTCTGCTCTTTCGCACGCCCATAACTCCAAGAACTCACAATCTCCCCCGGGTAACCTGACAGCTTCTGTAGCAGAGAAGTCTATTGCTGGAAATCTTTGTCGCTGCACGGGTTATCGTCCCATAGCTGATGCTTGTAAGAGTTTTGCTGCCGATGTTGACATAGAGGATTTGGGTTTCAACTCTTTTTGGAGGAAAGGAGAAAGCAAAGAAGACATGTTGAAGAAATTGCCTCCTTACAACCCTGATAAAGATCTTGTCACGTTTCCAGAATTCTTGAAGGAAATGCTAAAGCCTCAACCTAATGTTTTAGATCAGAGAAGGTACCATTGGAGTACTCCTTTTAGTGTTGCGGAGCTTCAGGAAATATTGGCTGCAATCAACCCTGGTAGTGATAGAGGTTTGATGAAATTAGTTGTTGGCAATACAGGATCAGGTTACTACAAAGAGGAGAAAAAACATGATAGATATATTGATATTAGCCACATTCCAGAGATTTCAATGATCAAGAGAGATGACAGAGGAATTGAAATTGGAGCAGTTCTTACCATATCTAAAGTTATTGATGCTTTGATGGAGGAAGGTACGTCTGCTTATGTTTTCAAGAAAATAGGTATTCATATGGAGAAGGTGGCCAACCATTTTGTAAGAAACTCAGGGAGTATCGGTGGTAATCTAGTGATGGCACAGAGCAAAAGCTTTCCTTCTGACATAACCACACTGCTGCTCGCTGCAGATGCATCTGTGGATATGATAAATGCAGGGAGACACGAGAAGCTTAGGATGGGAGAGTTTCTTGTGTCGCCTCCAATAATAGACACTAAAGCTGTCCTTTTGAAGGTTCACATTCCTAGCTGGATTTCTTCATCTGCTACTACTGGTGTGCTTTTCGAAACCTATCGAGCTGCAATTCGCCCTGTCGGAAGTGCACTGCCATATATGAACGCTGCTTTCGTAGCAGTAGTCTCTCATGATGCATCATCAAGAGGCATTGTGGTGGATAAATGTCGGTTGGCATTTGGTTCTTTTGGTGGGTATCATTCAATCAGGGCGAGGGAAGTTGAGGATTTCTTGACGGGTAAATTACTTAGCCACAGTATCTTATATGATGCTGTGAGGTTACTTAAAGGGATCATAGTGCCCAGCATAGACACCTCATACACAGAGTATAAAAAGAGTTTGGCTGTTGGGTTTCTCTTTGATTTTCTCCATCCTCTGATCGAGAGTGGCAGCTGGGATTCAAGAAGAAAGCATATTGATGGGCACGTTGATCCGTCAATATCCTTGCCTTTGCTGTCATCTGCACAGCAGGTTTTTGAAAGTAAAAAATTTCACCCTGTTGGTGAAGCCATTATCAAGTATGGAGCTGAAATGCAGGCTTCTGGTTAGTACTTGATTCTTTTTACCCTTCCTTTTCTGTAACTTGATTGTTGTTCAACTGTGATCAAAGACTCAAGCAGAATTTTCTTTTAGATATTTACTCACTAAGTCCTTACCTGAGCGTCTTTCTTTCCAGGTGAAGCTGTTTACGTGGATGATATTCCATCCTTGCCCAATTGTCTACATGGAGCATTCATTTATAGCACAAAGCCGTTGGCGCGGATAAAAAACATAGATTTCAGAGGAGACGTGGCACCAGTTGGAGTTTTGGCAGTTGTTACTTTCAAGGATATTCCTCAAATGGGACAAAATGTTGGTTACTTGTCTATGTTTGGCACAGGGCCTCTATTTGCAGAGGAAGTTACTTTATGTGCCGGACAAATAATTGCTCTCGTGGTAACTCTGATTCGGGCGTCTTTTTGGGAGAATAAAAAGTTCATGAGATGCTAAATTAAATTTACTTACCATTTCCAAATAATTCTTGCATCTCTATCATTTTTCTCGTCTTTCTTCAAAATATTGATCTACTACTTTTGGTTGCCTATCAGGTTGCAGATACACAAAAACATGCAGATATGGCAGCAAACCTTGCTGTAGTTGAGTATGATTCAAGGAATATGGAAACACCAGTATTATCTGTTGAGGATGCAGTGGAAAGGTCCAGCCTTTTTGAGGTTCCTGCTGAGTATGAACCCCAACCTGTTGGCGATGTTTCGAAAGGAATGGCTGAAGCTGATCGCAAGATGCGCTCAGTAGAGGTACTAAAACTCTCTTTCTCACTCTTGATCTCTCTATCTATTGAAGGAAAGTTCTTATTAATACATTCTGGCACTCGTGTGTGCTTTTGAATTTTAAATTATGCAGCTGAGACTCGGGTCACAGTACTTCTTCTATATGGAGACACAAACGGCTCTTGCTTTGCCAGACGAAAACAACTATTTAGTGGTTTACAGTGCAACTCAAGCAACTGAGTTCACACAATCTGTAATTGCTACATGTCTTGGCATCCCAGAAAATAATGTGCAAGTTATCACCCGAAGACTTGGTGGCGCCTTTGGTGGCAAAGCTATAAAGTCTATGCCTGTAAGTACTCTAAATAAGAGTCATTACGAGAGAACCAAGAGACCTGTCCAATGTATTTTGATATTTAATACTATTAATGATGATTTCAGGTTGCGACAGCATGTGCGCTTGCTGCGCAAAAATTGCAACGTCCTGTAAGGATATACGTCAACCGTAAGACTGATATGGTAATGGTTGGAGGGAGGCATCCTATGAAAATAACTTACAGTGTTGGTTTCGGATCTGATGGTAAACTCACAGAATTAGAGCTAAATGTATATATAGATGCAGGGATAGATGTGGATGTAAGTCCAATGCTGCCACTGAATATAATAAATTCCCTGAAGAAATATGACTGGGGTGCATTGTCATTTGACATTAAAGTGTGTAAGACAAACCTTCCAAGCAGAACGTCTTTGAGGGCACCCGGTGAGGTACAAGGTTCATATATAGCTGAATCTATTATTGAGAACATAGCATCTTCCCTGAACATGGACGTGGATGTTGTGAGAAGGATAAATCTTCATACTTTCGAAAGCCTCAGAAAGTTTTATAAGGAAACTGCTGGTGAGCCTGATGAATATACTCTGCCTTTGTTATGGGACAAATTGGAGATATCTTCAGATTTTAAGCGAAGGGCTGAATCGGTGAAAGAGTTTAACCTTACTAACGTTTGGCACAAGAAGGGGATTTCTCGAGTGCCAATCGTGTATCAAGTTAAGAACAGACCAACCCCAGGAAAAGTAAGCATTTTGGGTGATGGTTCGGTTGTGGTCGAGGTGGCAGGTATTGAGATGGGGCAAGGGTTATGGACAAAGGTACAACAGATGGTTGCTTATGGTCTTGGTATGATAAAAGCCGAAGGAAGTGAAGATTTGCTGGAGAGGATACGGCTTCTTCAGACTGACACACTCAGTATGTCTCAAAGTGGTTACACTGCAAGTAGCACAACATCTGAGAGCTGTTGTGAAGCAGTTAGGCTTTGCTGTGTTATCTTGGTGGAGAGGCTGAAGCCTACCATGAATCAGATTCTTGAGAATGCTCGGTCCGTGACATGGGACACTCTCATTCAACAGGTATAACTTCTTAACGGATCATCATTCTCATCATTTATATATGGAGTTTTCGAGGAAAGATCTTCATTTGTGATCCTTGCAGGCAAATACTCAATCTGTGGACTTATCAGCTAGGACCTTTTACAGGCCAGAGTCCTCTTCTGTAGATTATCTTAACTATGGAGTTGCAGCTAGTGAGGTAAAATCTTGTAACCCGTAGTTTTAGCCGGTCCCTTAACACAATATTAGTAAAACTGGAATATATTTATATTGAAAATTGTGCAGGTGGAGGTTGATCTTGTGACGGGAAGAACACAAATCCTAAGATCAGATATCATCTACGACTGTGGAAAAAGCCTTAATCCTGCTGTTGATTTAGGACAGGTACGCTTGAGTTTGGTTTTTGATTCTGGATGTGCATTTAAATGCTAATTATATAAGGTTTGATTGAATTGTTTTTCTTTTGAGTAGATCGAAGGAGCGTTTGTTCAGGGAATCGGGTTTTTCATGTACGAAGAGTACACAACAAACAAAGACGGACTTGTGAATGAAGAAGGCACATGGGACTACAAAATCCCTACAATAGATACAATTCCCAAACAATTCAACGTTCAGATTCTCAACAGTGGGCACCACGAGAACCGCGTTCTCTCCTCCAAAGGTTCTAATAGAATCAATGAGATCCACTTTTGTGGTAATCTTGTTCTTTATTAAGCTGAAATGGTCTTTATCTACTGCAGCTTCAGGTGAGCCTCCGTTGCTTGGAGCTACTTCTGTACATTGTGCTACGAGAGCAGCCATTAGAGAAGCCCGAAAACAGTACTTTTCATGGAATTGCACCAATGGTGACTGTGGAAACAGATCTGATCCTGGTTTCGAGTTGCCAGTTCCAGCTATTATGCCGGTGGTGAAGCAACTTTGTGGACTTGACAGCGTAGAGAAGTTTTTGGAATCAAAAACGTATCCTTGAAGATATCAACATTGAGATCATTAAGAAATTATTAACACTATTCCAAACTCGAACCAAAATTACAATCGAAGCTCAAAATTGTAATTTTGCGCAAAGAAGTCGGCTGAGATATTATGTTGGACTAAGGTATATGTTTATATTCGCCAACATGTAATAAACCGAACTCTTGTCTCTATTCCAAAGTGTGGTCATTACTCGTTACCGACGTACTAGTCAACTTTACGGACCACGAAACAAAATTTTACACGTGATCAATTTTATGGGTCGATTAATTGTGCGATAGAGAATTTACTAGAGAAGTCAAGTGGACAAATAAGTCCTGATCAAAATCAGATGACTCATCGTTTTGGGACCCACTCGAATCTAATAAACTCTTCCTCTTCCTCTTNCTCTTCCTCTTCCTCTTTCAGATTCCTAGGACAAGTCAGATTTTCATGTGGGGCTAAACCTTAATTACTCTCTAAAGCTTTTATAACCGCTAGTTTAGTTCCCTTAATCAACTCTTGATTATTATTATTAGTGGAAGACAGATAACAACCTTTGTAAGTAATTTTACTTTTTCAGTTTTGTCTCCTTCTTGATTACTCATCTACACGTTTCCAGATCCCTCTCCCTTGAAAATATCATTTTTTTTTTTTAAATTTTGTTTCCGAAAATTGAGAAAACGTCTCATTCCCCAATTCAACGATGCTTAGGAGTTTGTCCCAAAGTTATATATTTCACATCGATACATACAAAGCTTGTGACAAGATCTGGTTTCTCTGTAAGATATAGCAAACCTTTCTTCTTCTTCTTCTCTCTGAAAACAGAGAATCATGATAAATCCTCTGTTATCAATCCAAAACTCTCCAACCAAGTTCTTGAAACCATTGTTCTCTTCCATTAACACCAGACAAGAGAGAGATGGGAAGAAGAGTGATAGTCTTTTCACGGTGGAGACCAAATCAAGAAGAGCAAAGACATACGCGTGTCTTTCGATATCTACAAGAAGAAGAAACAAGAATGGTGTGTCCGAATCTAAAGAAACGGTGAAGTTTGAACAAATGGGTGGTGAAGCAATCTCGGTTTTGTGTGGTTTGGGTTACTGGGTACAAGGTTCAAGATGTTTCCCTTGGCTTGCTCTTAATTTCCATATGGTTCATAGTCTTGGACTCCAACCAGCAACACTTCAGCTTGTGCAATACTCTTGTGCTCTTCCTATGGTGGCTAAACCTCTCTATGGTGTTCTCTCTGATGTTCTTTATATCGGAAGTGCTCGTAGAGTTCCTTACATCGCCATTGGAGGTTAGTTATTACAAAGCCTTTAGAACCTCTTGGTTATTCAGTAATGTACATGTTCTGAAATCTCGAATGTATCAGCTTCTTTGCAGGTTTTAGCATGGGGTGCAATGGCAATGTCCCAAGGAGCTAGAGAACTACTTCCTTCTCTCATGGCATTTGCGATGCTAAGTAACCTTGGAGCATCAATCACGGAGGTTGCAAAAGACGCGCTTGTTGCGGAGTAC
>OVAF01000768.1:12070-22185 GCA_900406245.1 Odontarrhena argentea
TTTTTCGGTTTTTTTTAAAAAAAAAAAAAAAAAAAAAAAAAAAAAAAAAAAATTGTGTCTCTTATTAGTTATTATGGTGGTAGTCTGACACTCTTTTGAATTTTTTTTTTTTTAAATTGACGATGTTGGACTCGCATGTAAATTTCATTTAATTTTGAAGTTGAATTTGAAGATTTTCATTGTGATGCAGATTAAACAGATTAAATTAAAACGAAAATTGATGTAGATAACTCTTAAAGAGAAAACAACTATTTGTGATCTTTTTTTTTTTTTTTTTGCGGTTCTTCACTTATAATTTTGGTAACATTATCGACTCTCATGAAAAATTAGAAGGCCCTCAAAGGTTAGAAGGATCATTCGTATTACTATAATTTGACATAGAAAAGTATGGCAATGCATCAAAATCATAAGTAATTTCAATTCAAAATTTCAAACAATATATTCGTAAAAGAAATAAAAACTTTGGCTAATATTATATATATATAGTTCATAGTTAGCTTCCATTCATATGAATTTGAACATATAATTTTCGGAGAGGGGTAAGTAATATTCACTTGACTTCATTGAATTGATTTTTTATGGTGAGCGGTATCTTATCTTCACAAATAATTACCCAATACCATTTCAACATTTCCATCTCCGTAACAATTTTCTAAGTGCTAAATTTTTCGCTTCCAAAAGATTGGTTATTAGATCTACCGAGGCAAGACCTTCAACTAACTTGGTCTCGTCACCATGTTTATAAAGAATTCATCCAAATCCAACACTTGAGCACCAATAGGCATCCACAAAACAAAAGAAAATATTTGTTTCATTGAACACTTCCTAGCTTGTTTTGTGATATTTCCAAAAAAAATTTGGCCTTATGAATGAACACCAGTTGTTGCATATGTTGAGAATCTCAACTTGAGATTGTGCAGTGTTGATATTTTTAATATCTCCAAATCACAATCCTACTAATTATTAATTCCATGCAATCTAGGGGATCAATGTTCATGACATGGAAGTAATTTTATAAGTAAATATTATTTCTAATATACTCCTTTCACTCTTTATTTCANTTTTTTTTTGGTCAAATACTCCTTTCACTCTTTATTTCACTCTTAATTAGAATAAAAATATGATTTTTTTTCAAACAAATAAATATTAAATAATATATTTATACTTTCATTGCTTTAATGTTCTTTTGATATTAGTACCGCCAATAAGAGGCTAAGAGCAATATCAATGTGTTCTTTTGAATTTTTTTTGTTTAGATACTAGTAATAAGTTAATTCAGTTAAAAAGGTGCATTAGTGAAGAAAATCAATCTTGTAAGAACAAGTAAAGCTTCTAAAAAAATCAATCTATTATGAACGTTGGAAGTATTTATCATGGATTGATACGATGTAGTAAAAGTTATACGCAAAAAATAATTAAGCATATTGTTTACAAAAAGAATTTTTTAAAACATTCATAAGAACTATTTTACCGAACAATATCATAAATATTAGAAAGGGAATTAAGGTTTGGCAAACGAACTTTGTTTGTAATTAAATTTGACACAAAAAGAAAACATACATATAAAATTTTAATTATACACGGATATATATCGTAAATAGTAACGATTTTTTACATATTTTAACTGATTACAGTTAGTTTTTAATAACAATAGTATCACATTATTGTAGATGAAATTTAGGTGAATAGTATTTCTATTTTCGAATTATCTATAAAAAAGTGGTGATATCATCTCCAAAAACTAGACACAAACTATATAGCATTGCTAAATAAAAATATTAAGTAAAATTAAATCGAAAATATCAATAACCATCATAATCTATTTAATTTATATAAAAATTAGATTGAATGATATCTTAAGATGTATTTCGTTTTTATTTAAAATTATAATTTTATTTATATCATATTTTCATTTTTAACAACCTTTAATTACTTAAAATGATATCTATCTTTTAAAAATTATATAAGAACACTATTCAACCGCAACCATGTTATCTATCACACATAATATTGAACCGCTCTCTTCAAACAAACTGTTATCTCCAAACTACAACTCCAAATGAAGTTTGTTTATAACTGCTGAAAAATTGTCTAACTCCTATATCTAAATGAGATTACCTATCGGAGCCTTAATAAATTGATGTTCAAGACCTACTCAATTACCCAGAAAAAAAGAGACTTCATGTAGAAGATGAGATTTTTCTTTTTTATAATAATTCTGTAATACTATGCATTAAGCTAGGAATGAAAATGGTTACATGGTGATGGAACTCGAGGGTTTATATTCTCATAATTTTATGAAATTTATTTATTGAATGGAGTAGAAATATCGGTCTTCATAGGATTCTAATTGGAAGGAATAAAAGGCAAAATTAAGCAAGAATCTATTCAGTTATTAAAAAAAAGTAAGATGGAAAGATATACTCTTTTTAACAAAAAAAATAGAAGAAGAAGAAGAAGAAATAAGCATATAAGCTTGAAAGAATCGCTTATAAGAACCAAATTCCATGAGGTTAATATATTCCAAGAGGATAAAATCTCTCTTCCTATCTTAAGATTCCATTCCAATCTTCAAACCTACTCCAACTGAAAAAAAAAAAAAAAAATTCTATGTGAGTTACTGAGTTCTGTTTTCAACAGCATCTGTTAGTGTTGTCTCTATCGAGTATACTGTGCCACACGAAACCGAATGGAAAAGTTAGGTAATGGTCTGATAAGTGTTCGACCTAGTGAGACACAAAACCTACCAAAGAAAAACTAGGCAATATATTTAATATATCAAACAACTCCGTTAAAGTCAAGATAATATATATTATTATTAATTCGAAAATCATCAGTAATTCTATGCCCTATTAAGCCTAACCTATGAATTTTTTTGGTATTTTGCCACAAAAGAATACCCACGTTGTGTTTTGGTACATGCCATAATTCCTCTATATTTATACTATACCTCATTAGTTTCATTATATTAATCGATAATATATGTTATGGAAGAAGACAAAATCCCCTTGTGTAAACTAAGTTCACCATCACACATACGATCGAGTTCACCATCACATATAATTCCTTAAGAAATTAGTTGGATGTTAAAATTTTGAATTATCTGATAGTAGAAAAAAACCTATCTCTACAAGTATCCCACATATAGAAAATTGATTGTTTACAAATTCATACATATTCGATGTTAGTGGTGGTAGACATATAGTTGCGATTTCTTGTACTTGCAAGCAAAATCCCAATCAGCTTAGTGATTATCGATAGAGTCAAATTAAAATAACAACTTTATTACGATTATACTTTTCAATATTTTTTTAAGGATTGTCTTCTATGTTCCGTATGCCACAAGGAAGGGTAAAGAATATTGTTCCCTACCCAATGAGAGAAAAATTTTGCATTTGGATTCGTCGTACGGCATTATTGCTATTAGATAGTGGATAGTGGATTTGTTCAAATGTTTTGTTCTGTTATTCCCACAAGTTACTTCTTTGACTCGATTATATAACATAATTTATACTACTAGCTAGATTACGACCCACTCTATATATAAATGTTGTATTTATGCATGTGTGGTGTATATGTGTTCATGTAGTTTGAAATACCTAACTTATATTTATATCAATAAAATTGGTACTAAACAATAATTATGGAGCGCGATAAACAAAAGTTCTATTAATAGATTTTAAAAGTTCTATTAATAGATTTTATCAGCAATTTATAAAAATAGGAAAAAATATTATATTATCGATGAAATTAATGTCATTTTTAATGTGAAATTTAGAATAATAATAAATGTTTTTTCTCTTGCCAACTAGATTATTGCACATGAACATTGCTCTATTTTCGGGACAAAATAGTGTTTATGCTTAGTCAACTAGGATTACTTGCCTAATTTCCAGAATTATATGATCGTTTACTTGATAATTCATGTTTTGTTATTTTATCTTCAACAACACCTTATTATACAGACTAAACTAGCGAAATTAGACAACATTAACACAAACCGCCTAAATTATATGTCACGGCCGGCCAATTAACGTTTTTGATTTCTTATATATATACTTAAAATAGATATATACGTAATGTTTAAGTGATACCATAAAGCGTGATATATTAATGGTAGCCCGATAACGAGATCTGACTTTCATCTCTACTTTTTTCCTTCATGTTCACTGTCACAATGACGATCATGCTTGTGACATATATATATAGAGTATATGTTTATTTGGACATAGGAATCCAGATATTTATTTTTATACGTAGAATTGTAGAATTCGAATTCCAATTGAGTTTCTATAGGTGTCACAAGTTTTCCCGTTTGGAATATAATTCCGTTCTTTGGTTACATGTGGTGACGGGAAGCAGAGTGCATCTCAAAATTAGATTTATTTTTGCAATTTTCAAATAAATATATATTAAATTCTTGGCAAAAATGATTAGGGGAAAAGAAAGAAGGTGGAAACTGGGAAGAGTCGTACAATGCTGACTTGTGTTTCGTGAGATTTCAAATTTGTATAAAATTCCAAGTGGGCTGCGACTTGGGAGACCCACACACTTTCACAAACCATCCATTACATTACATTACATTACCCACACGCCTTTTGTATACTTATATTGCATGGTTATGTGTCACTTCCACCAACCACTTTCAATATCAATTTCCCATCCACCTTAGATTTACTCAAACCTTTTCTCTTGATTAATGTTATGTTTATTTTAAAGACGATAGCACTAAGATCCGGTCATTTCAACTCATTAAATACCTGTTTAAATGACTCATTCAAAATCTATGTCACACGAAAATTTTGTTCGAGATACAATAATTAATAAATAGGAACTCAATGAATACTTTAAATTAATTTTACAAACCCTAATATAACATTTATAAGTATACAGTATGCAACAGGAAATAAGATTGTGATACTAAGATTAGAAGATTTAATATCTGATCACACTAATATTTTTCTTTTATCTAGAAAAGGTTTTGCTTAGAAAGAAAAATTTCAATCATATTTGGGATATCAGAGGTGTCAATTTAGATTCATTGGATTAATATTGGGAATTTTGAGTTTGAAGATTATTTTATTTTATCATTATGAATAAGAGTTAGAGTCGGTTATAAATTATATAGATGGAACTGATGAAAATGAAGATGAATTTGATGCTTTAAATATTAGAGGTTACAGTCTATTTTCCTATTTACTGAGTTATTGAATAATTTTAATTATTTTTAATTTCAAATTAACTTCTTTTTAATATTGTAATATTGTTTATCGCTTAAACCGAAAATTAGATTTTGATTTACACGATATAACTAGAAAAAATAACCGGATTAAACCAAACACCCACCTAATTTAATTTGACACAAAAAGACGTCGGTAATCATTCACCACCGCTACCAAGTTTTACTGAGAAGAACCACTCACCAACGTTGTTCCGATCGATATTGTCATCTTGTCAAATAAAACTAGAATTAGAACCGGCGGTGATTGCCTTTCTATGGCGTTCTTCACGTTCTGCTTCCACCAATGATTTAACCAAGCCTCAACTTCGTTGGAGAAAAATAGACCGAAATCCTCCGCATCTTATCCTGCAACCCGACACTCTTTTGTGACAATCAAAATTAACTAACAAGAAAAGCCCTCTTGCAACACCATCGGCAAGCCAAAGCTACCGAAAACGCACCGGAAAAGAGAAACTGAAAGTGCGGCTAGAGCGAACTTGATGGGAGAGAATAGCAAAGATTGCACGAATATGTGCAACTGGGAGGAGGTTCAAAGTTCGTGTGTATAGAGGCAGATATGAAAGTTTATGTGGGGAAATAAGCCGAGTTTCGGATTTAATTTGGTTATAATACGGTTTAGTTTCGGTTCACAACGATTTCGTACAAGGTAAACCAGAAATTAAATCGATTTGGGGAAATGGGCGTTTAAGTTTGTGTTTATGGGAAAATAGGAGGTTAAGTTTCGATTATGTGCAATTGGGAGGAGGTTCAAAGTTCGTGTGTATATAGGCAGATATGAAAGTTTACGTGGGAAAATAGGCAGTCTTCCCCTAATAAAGATAGATTGTTCGTTTAAATTCTTTATTTTTGCAAATGATAAATTTATTGCAACTTTAACACCCATGTTATCTTTACATTAGAAAGATAAATCTAAATTTACCTAATTTTATGAGAACCACATGTTAAGCAACTTAAAAGAAACTAATTTGAATCCGAATTGATAGAGATTAATTCATCATGATACATGAACCTTAGCGGGTTTTGAAATATCTTTTATCCAGTGAGTTAAAATCGTTTTTTCTTGCTTCTTAGTCAGAACATTGTGGAGAACGGAAGTAATTCTCAATCCATATATACCAGCAACCCAGGTCCTGAATGTTTGTTAGTTGCTTGAATTTTATAGGATAAATAAGGGAAGAGATGGTTATGTTTGTAGACACACTAAAAGTATCAATAAAAGTTTTAAAATCCAATAAATCTTATAAATCCGCACTTTCCAATCTATTTAGAAAAAAAAACTTGTAATATATATATATATATATATATATTGAAATTATACAGACAAGTATTTTAGGCAAAGCCTAGCAATCGCTAGTTCGAGTGGCTCCAAGGACGGGACCGTATTAATTGCTCATGAAACAGAGCATGAAAAAATGTATGAACTCAGACCCAAAATCGCTTAGTTATTAAAAATAAACAAAAAATACACGAACAAAAACAAAAACGCTAAGCTAAGACGAAGGTTATTGAAATTATTTTGTGCATATTCAAAAATATGGATACTCGTTTAAAATCAAATACCATCAAAATGCAAATCATCTCACATACTCAAAACACGCCAACATCATAAACGTTATTGTATATATGTATATATATAAATAGAAACGATGAAATCGAATAAATGTAAGAAGACCAACAGAACCAAACATATTGGTGATCTAGTAGTTAACATAAGGAGTCAGTTCCATTGTAGCATGGTTTTTTTTTAATAAAGGGATGATTATTGAAAATTGTCTTTTTGTGTGTTCTCAAATAATATTTATGTTCTAACTCCTAACTACACTGATAACAGTATTGTTGTAATACAAAATAAGGTTGAACCACATAGACTAATGGTATACTACAGAGAAATAAATTGAATTTAAACTAAGATAAAAGTTAAGATTAATTGAATTAAATAAATTAAAACGCAACAAATCTGGTGGTTGATTCAAATTAAACTAGAGTCAGACTTGCAGGTAGTTTTCAAGAGAATTGGCTAACAGTAGAATCAACATCGTCCAATTCCAAAAAGGAAACAACCAATGTTCAACATGTAGTGTAGACCGACCCTACTCGAGATTTATGCAAATCTCGAACCTAAACGATTGTAAAGCTGACAGGCTATCGCTGCAAAAACTATCTAAAACTAATATTTAGGAGGTCAAATTCCTTTGCAAATCCTAGAGGACTAATTCAACTTTAAGGCTAGGTTTAGCTGTTCATCTCTCAGCCAAATGCCTTCGCAAAGAGAAATCCTGCTTACCCAGTTCAGCTCAGGTTCCTATCAATGTTGTAGTATCTAACATAAATCCTAGATCTAGGTTCCAAGTGATTAGTTCAAAACTTAGCATTAAAAGTTGAACATATGAAGATTCAAATCATCGTAGCGGATTCTTACTTGCAAAACAATTACGCCACTTACAAACCCTAAGCCTAACAAGGAGATTACTCTTACATTGACATAAAGAACAATAAAAAAAAACTGAATAATACTGCACTAAAGAAAAAAGGTTTAGAAATACAAAAGATATTCTAAACAAAAGATGATCAAAAGCTAAAAGAAAAATTTAGATAGCCTAATAGGCGGCTACTAAAAGCCTATTTATAACAAAAGTGCCAATATAGGATTTTTGGAACTCTTCAAGAGCTTTTCGGCTTATTTTGCAAAACGGGATATTTGGGCCCGATCCTCTTGCATTGTCGGTCGATGCTCCTTCAATTTTCAGAGTTCTTCGACAAACTTCAAAACATATTTCTCCTTTATGCTTTATCTAGCTCCAAATTGCTTTGAATTGCTTCAAAGCTCTCCAACACATACATGTACCAACAAAGACTCAACGAGACACTGAAAATACCAAAATGCTCGATAAAAACCGAAGATATCGTGGTCTATCAATAATAAAAACCACGATATGTCAATTATGCCGTATCTTAATACTACCAATTGCTTAGATTTGAACCATAGAGAACACAATTTTCTCTAAAATAGTACCACGAAAACAAAACATTCAGAAATACACAAAATAACAAACTATAAGAAAAACTAAAAAATCTAGTTTACTTTTACCATTCCTTGTAGAGTAATTAACTAAACATAACTGGGGAGCAAAAAGAAAAGAAAAGAAAGACAACTAGTGCATAAAATGAGATTTATTATTAAGAACATATTCACAAGAAACACTACAAAGGTGGGGAAAGTGCATCATCATTCATCAAAAAAGCTATATCATCTCTTGAATCCAATCCTTTTCTTTTATTCTCTCTCAACCACCACACCATAATTAAACAAACTAAAACAAGAAGGAACCTAGTTGGGTAAGCAAACTCAAATAAACCCAAGAGAGCATCTTTTTTTTTTGTAGTTTATTTCATCAGTTTTGTTTTGTTTTGGTTAAAGAGCCAGAATCTTTTTATGGCTCTTGCTTGTTCCCATGAGCCCTCCAAGAAAACACTTAAAGAAGAGAGTGAGGTCAGTCCCCAAAGACATGTTGCCTAGACTCTAAGCAAAACTAGAGATGTCACTCTAATTCCCATATTCATTTCTTGATGACAACACAAACCTAAACCCCATAATTACTTTAAAGGTTTATTTATATCATCCTCAACTACCTCCCCCAATGTCTATCTTGATCACCAGTCCAAGATACAATAATTCTAAAAAAAACAAATTTTCGAAGTTGGTAGTTTTTATTTGGTTAGCCTTTAAAAATAAGGATACGAGAAAAGTATTTCTCAAGAGATCACTCATCCTAGTATTACTCGCGTTTAAACAAGATTAACCGTGGAGATCTAATAGGGTCCCGTATATTAGTCATGACAATGTTCTAAAATACGTTATACGCTAGTCGGGCGGTTGACTACCGTATAGTGTATAGGTGTATATACGGTTGTTTATACAGGGTATATACGGTGAATACTTTTTTTTGAGAAAAATAATAATAATGAAATATATAATAAATAGTAAATAGCATTTATATTGTCATATTTAAGTTTATAAGGTTATAAACTTATATATATATATATATATATACTGCTTTATTGACTAGAAATCCATATTTCAATAATTAGAATTTGTTTTTGACTTAACTAAATTTGAATCATGAAAAAACATATTTAAGCATGGGTTCGAACCAGCTTAATGCATATTATTGTTATTGAAAAAAAAAAAAATTAAGCTATTAGCCTATAACAAAAAGAAGAAGAAATAAAATGAAAATTAACGATCAAGAAAATGAACGTTAATTTGGATACAAAAAATCTTAAAAATAAAGTTTTATAATTAATTGAAAATTATAGACGGTAAGTATCGTTAGATATTTATCAAGTGTGCATTTACAGTTTTTTTTATTAACAAAAAAGTCTAAAAACTTAAAATTTATTATTGTTTTTTTTTTTTTAATAGAGAGGGTATATACAACATCGTATAAACGTTATATGCCGTATATTCGGGGTATATACGGGGATTTAACTCATGACCGTATTTTTAAACTGTATAGCATAAATCGGTACGGTGCTTCATGGTATATAGTATAAACGTCGTATATATGGTAGGAGGTATTTTAGAACAATAGATGAGTGTTCTGGTCGGCTCCAACCCAAATTTTGTTTTATGTAAGGGATCCATAATTTTCTTGGTTGAAAATTATGTAATAAATAAGGGAGAAAGATAGTGTTTGATATTTTGGGTAGAGGTTGCGTGTGAAGAAGCAAAACCCCTTGTGAGGGAGTGACTTGAAGATCAGCTTCAGCTTTCTGAGACATAATGACAAATAACAAATGGGTTTTGATATAGGAGCAGTTTCTATACATCACATGTTTAGCTTTTCTCCTCTTTGTGGTCCTTATCTTTTTT
>OVAF01000769.1:0-31961 GCA_900406245.1 Odontarrhena argentea
TTCATAAAAAATAATATTAAAATTTCACAAAAAAATAAAATGTAACATTTTTAAAAATTTACTAATAATATAATATAATTATGTTAATCGCATGATTAAAAGAACTTTGGATAACTATGTTAATCGTATCTTTTAAGTATTTTACGACATCTTAATTGTATTAATTGCGTGACCAAAAAAAAAAATTGTATATAATATAGGGTAAAATAAGTTAAGTTACATTTTTACATTTTTACATTTTCCTATTAAGTAAAATAAGATTCCGTAAATAAGATAAAATTGACATTTTTGACAGGTAAATAATAAGTTACGAGCGTTCAATATTTTGTTCACTAAGGAATTAAATAAAAAGAATTCTCTTGAGAAAATCATAAAATTCAGGAAGTTTACTTATTTTCGGATGGAGGAACAAATTACAAAGCTCTTGGGTTTGGGCTTGAGGTAGAAGACACAAAAGATAGTGTACGAAAAGAAAAAAAATACTTGGGTTGGGGCTTACGCTTGGGCTTCAAGTGTAGTATGTTACCCTCTTACTAAACTATTGCCTTGTATCTACAGGTCTCCTCTAATGTCTTGGTAGTAAAGAATTATCATTCCCAACCTTTTCTTTGTTCTACAACTGGATCTAGTTGTATTGTTGAAACAGATGTTCTACAATGATTCTGTAACAAAATCTGTATTGGAAGGAAATTCATTTATTCAATATGAAAAGGGATTACAATCTAAACTGTTTTCATGGTTTCAGTTGTTTCTTTCTGTCCTTGTTTTTGCAGCGAGTCAGCTATCCTTTTGGAGATGTAGTAAGCAGTAGACTGAATGGTGATCATTGGGTTTACTCCAACAGCTGACGGCAATACACTTCCGTCACAGACAAACAGTCCCTCGGCTTCCCAGCTCTCGCAGTTCTTATCTAACGCACCTTCCTCTGCCGTGGATCCCATCCTGCAACTACCCATCTGGTGGGCCGAGAAGTACGTCGTCCAATACTCCCCTTTTGTGCTCACCCCACCAATTGCATCAACTTCATCTAGAAACTCTTCCATGGCTTCTTTGCTAATTCCCTCGCATTTTAATCTCTGTCCATCATTCCTGTACAATCCAATGGGAAAATGAAATTTACTTGAAAGATTTAAAAGATAACAATCTGATTTGTTTCTTTGTATTTATTTGCAGGTTAAGTGGCGTACCTATATGTTCCGACTTCAGTTGCACCTGCTGCAACCAAAACCCTCAGAGCCTGTCGAGTCCCTACCCTCAGATTCTCCTTATCTTTCTTGCTTGTCCGGTATGTAATATCGCCTTCCTTCATAACCTCACCTGAGCCATTGTCCCGAACCAGAGCAAACACGTGAGCTGTTCTTCCATACTTCATCATGCGCTCCTTAAGGTCTGCTCCTGAAACCCATGGGCTTAACCCTGCAAAAGAAGCTGGTCCAAACAATGGATTCTCTAGTATTGCTCTGCACCCCGATTCAGCATCATTCATATGATAGACAGACGTGATGATCCCACCCTCATACATTTTCCCAGAGTACTCTGAACCTTTCTCGGGGAAGTATCCCCATGTCATCAGAACTGGGTGCAGCCTTAGGTTCCTTCCGATGTTCCGGTTTTTTAGTCCACTTGAAAGCATCAGAGGTGGTGTCAATAGCGACCCAGCTGATGAAACCGTCACACGAGCTTCGATCATGAACTTCTTCCCAATCTTTCCACTAATAGAGCTTGCTATCACTCCCCCACATCGTTTCTTTCTCCCATTGCTACTGCCAGTGTTGTCTACCAATATGAATCTCTCAGCTTTGATGCCTGTCAGAATAACCGTGCCATTCTCTATTGCATCAACCAGCCAGGTTCTGTCTGTCCCATTCTTCTCTCCTGTTCTACAGCCATACCCACAAATTCCGCAGTAATGACCCTCTGGTGAGTTCCTTGGAACTGAATCTACTTTCAATCCGAGTCTCTCGCACCCTTTCTGCAGAACCTGGTTCTGAAACCCGTGTTCTACGCATCTTTCTGTGACACCAATCCTTCTGGTAACTTCATCCATAGCAGATTGGTATTCTTGGCTACCGAAAAACTTTATCTTACTCTCTTCTGACCATTCCCGTAAAACATGATCCGGCGTTCTAATGGATGCCGACCAGTTAACCGCTGAGCCTCCTCCTACAGTAGAACCAGCCAAAACCATGAATTTCCCATCAACTGTAGTCAGAAGCCCGCTTTTCTCATACATCTCGAGCATAGATGGACCTTCTAGACCTGTATAGTCCTGAGTTGCAAAATAGTTTCCTTTCTCTAGAACCAAAACTTTCAATCCGGCTTTTGCAAGGTTTGCAGCTGCTACACCTCCTCCACTACCCGAGCCAACAACCACCACGTCGCATCTGATCCTATGCACACCGTCACCATGGTCTCTAGCGACATGAACACCTTTCTCAATTAAAGATTGTGTGATGGTAACGTCGTCCTCATGGCGTGTCTCAATGATCCCTTTCTCAAGAGGCCGTCCTTTCTCATCCGCGTTGCTGCTACTCGTCTCATCGATGCAATACCCTATGGCTTCCAATGCAGAATTCCTCAAATTCTCATCGCTCTATAAACAAACAAATTACTAATAAATCAACATTCTCAGTCACTTAATAGAAAAAACTTGAAACAGTGAGTTTGTGGTGTTTACCTGGGAAAAGAAGTAGAAGATAGAGTAGAATTTTGTAAGGAAGAAGGTGATTCGAAGCGGAAGAAGGAATCCACTGCTTCTAGACCATTTCCTCAAAATCTCTTCTCTTTTGTCAGATGAAAGTTCAGAGAATTTATGAACGAAAGGCCAATCTTTATCAAGACAGAGAGTGCCACAAAGCAATAAAGTCCCAAATCTGAATGATAAAATAGTCAATATGATTCTCAAAACTTTGACACCTTGTGATCTTCCATTTTTCACTATCATATCCGCTACCTATAAAAAACAAAATCATTACAACACACAAAAAAAAATCATTTTGGTTCAAAAAAAAAAAAAAAAAAAAAAAAAAAAAAAAAAAAAACAAGGCNTGGTTTACGAACTAGTTTCCAGATTCTGCCTAATTCAACATCAGAGAAATAGAGAGAGAGGACCTCATCAACGAATGGTGGCTGAGTACCGGAGGCTACTTTGAAGGAATCGAGAGGTTGTTCCTCCTGAGGGAGAAGAGCCTGAGAGATGGCGGCGAGAGTTTGAATCTGAGACAGAGAGAAGCCATGGTTATAGCCTCCCACTCTCTTCTTCGATCTCAACAGAGGATGTCCTCTTCTACCTTCTTCCATGCCTCCAATGATTGAAACTTCTAGAGAATCGGAGTAACGATTGGATTAGATTTTTTCATTTTAAAGAGAGACCAAATCCGTGAGCTTAAAGAATTTGCAAAGTATTTATAGTACACAAAGATCACGGAGAGTATTTTGTAAGTAATGATAAGATGTTTTGTATTGGAGTACATCTCGAAATCTTTGGAAAGGGGAAACTCTTACTTTCTCTTTCTGTGATTTTGCGTATTTTGTTTTTGACTTCCAAAATTGGGCTTTACTTTCGATTTTATGCATAAAGTTAGTCAATATACACTACTACACAAGTTGGCCAGCTATTGCTATTGGATACGCTAAAACTACTTACTCTAGTCTTTAGGTGATTCGTGTTCATCTTCACGCTACAAGCAATATGTCATTTATAGTATTCTTTTTTTTTTTTTTTTTTTCTAAGAGATCTTTATGTGGAATATATATATAATTTGTTTTTTATCCAGTAAAAGGTATATTCATAATTGAAAGAAATCAAAATCCATAATTCATGCAATTACGACTAGGATATCATTATGTGGTGCTCCTGATATAGAGCCATTCCAAGAATTGTGAACACTGTAAAAAGATGTTTTAAGAAAGTCTTAATTAAAAAAAAAAATCAGTGTTTTAAGGAAATAAAACTAAGAGTAAAAACCCAAAACATTAGTTTTAAAACGTAATTTTTCTTCCTTGTATTACTAGAAATTCAATAACCAAATGTAATTGTTCTATATTTTTCTTCCAAATCTATGTACATTTGAAAAATTAAAATCATTCCTTGCAGTTGAGAATATTATATTTAATAACCATGTCTTATGATTGTAAATTCTTACTAACAATATTCACAACAGAAAAAAGATTATATCAAATAACCATAGAAACTAAGAACTACAAACTTCTGGTTCCATGTGTTTCACTTACTGCAAGATATTCAGTGCCACTCTGCTCTTTTGGATCATCACTATTCTTAACAATCCTCTACCTATTATTAGAGAAGACAAAATAGTGAAAAATCTTAGGTGGCACAATATTAGCCAATACTTTGAGTTTTAATGCTGACTAAAGAATGACATGTAAATATGACTAGGATGAAACATATCGTGCCATCTTTTCAGGGTTTAGAGAGGCGATTTCACAGAGTATGCGATTTGAGAGACTGAGATTCGATTTTCGCTACCTGTGAATCGATCATTTCTGATTAGATGCGAGAATGACTCGATGATTGGCTAAAGAGTTCGATGAATTCGATTCGATGATTCGGTGAGGAAACGATTTGATGAAGAAACAAAGCGGCAGGGGAGACGGAGGTGAATCGTTGGGATGAGAAGTAAGCGGTTATGGTGGGTGAGTTAGTTCTTGTACAAATGCGAATTACCCAACATATTGATTCAAGGATTTAAAGAGTTCTCCGATCGGATCACTTATAATATGATACTTTTCTCAATTTGATATTTTGATGTCTAGGTTTGGTTCTTAGCCTGTGGCTGGTGATGATAGGAGAATTATTGAAGTCTCGGACTTTGAAGTCGTGTTCAAGCCGATTGTCTGTTCTCAAACCTCAGACTTTGAATGATAATTTTTCTCACCATTGTCTTCCTCCTTAGTTTGTCTAGATGTGTGAGATTCTAGAAATGTATATGCTTTCTTGCTACTTCTTTTAGTAGATGATGATGATTTTAAATAGTTTTGTATAGTTCCTAAACATTTGAGTGTTGTGAAAATATCTGCAATATGAATTGACCGTTCCTGATTCGTTGATAGCCAAAGCCACTGCTTTGTAGACTGAAAGAGGTCATGAGTTAACATTTTGATGGTGTAAGTTACTATATTGGATTAGCTCACAACACATTACATTGCATCTCATTCTATTCACAACCATTAGGAAAATTCCGAATAAGACCTTCAAATTCCGAATGTAAAGAATTTTTACTTTGGCGGGTACCGCATCCGCCAAGAAGTTTCACCTGATTTCAATTAAAACAAACCCAACCCAATCCTGAGGTTAACTCCGAATTTTTCCATGAGCTGTCGATCTTACAATACCTCCCAACCGGTCTAGGGACGGAGATATCAGACGGAATGTGGCAAGTTTTCACTTGGGCCTCCCTCCAGGCTTGACATTCACCTTCTGTTAGTTTTATATTTGATTGTGGTTCAAACTCCACTCCTTGAAAAGCTTTATTATTCCGTGACTTCCACAAAAACCAGAGAATCCATGGGAATACCTCCTTCGGGTCAAGAGTATCCATTACATCATTATGTTGCAATGGCAACCGGCGGTTTTAGTTATGGTTTTGATATTACATTGAAGACAAAAGAAAAAAAAAGAAGAAAAAACCGAGTAGAGAAAAAGTTAAAACATTTATTATGCTTTGACCTTTTTTTTCGGAATACGGTAAATTTTTTAAATTTTTTTGGTTATAATTATTAGTTTCTGGTACTTCGGGATAATCTTCAACAATTAATCTCTATTACAAAAACTAAAACTAAAACCCATCTTTATCATCGTCGATTTGAGACATCGACCTAACGGAACCAGTATCAGACATAAAATCCGACATTCTATCAGCTTCCGATCTTCTAGATGATCTAGAAGAAGACCCACCTCCTTCTTTAGATTTCTTCCTCTTTGATTTCTTTGGAATATCAGGTAATCCACCACTATGTTGAGACAAAGAAGAATCTTCGTCTTGTCCTAAACTTTCCTTTGATCTCCTCGAAGATGAAGTGCCTCTGTTTGAACTCCGACGTTTAGATTTGTCTTTTGTCGGAGACCCTTTCTCTGAAGATGATTTTCGGGTGGATTTCGGTAAGTTTGGTAAATCTCTAGGCCGACCACCATATTCCGATTGACATTTCACGGATGAATCATTGCCTTGAATTGATTCCAATACCGGAGAATTCTTGAATTCGTTCATCTTCCCAGAGATTTTGTAATGTCAAAATTTTTGAAACAAATGTGAAAAAGGAAAGAAAGATGAGTAAGTGAAGTACCCAGCTAGGTGCAGTGGCATTATCGGACGGTCCATCCCAACCAATGTGTGCAACATGCTTTACGTCCGTTGGATTCCCGATTTGCATCTCTTCTTCCTTCTCACTTTCTGTTTCCTCATTGTCAAAATTTATAACACAATCACAACCTTTTAATCTAGTATTCATACATGGATTACATTTTAGTTCCATGAAAAATATATCAAATTCCACTCATCTCTAATATTTTTGTAGAAGAATAATTTACTAACCAATTTAATTTGTCTGGTTCCAAGATTTCCAAAAGTGGATTTCCAAATTTTATTACAATCGCTATAAAATGAATCTAGTTTATACCACAAAATTTTTAAGTACCAAAAGCAGCTTCAGTAGTTTCGTAGTTTTTAACCTATCATACAGTTAAACGTAACGCCTCGTGTCATGTCAATATGTCATTTTACAACTGTCATTTTGAGGTTCATGTCGAGTTGATTGAAAAAGTTGGACCATCATACATTTTTAAATACGTTCTCTATAAATGATAAACCAAATGAAACTTGAGCATTATACTACATATTTTAAACTAAAACACATGCCACAACTTAAAAGCTATAATTTAATGATATTTAATCCATTGTGTAGTTACAATAGGTTAAAATAGTTCAATGTCTTTGTTTTATGTTTTTTTTTTCAAACAATTTGCATATAATTTCCTTATAATTTTTTCTTTTTGTTTCTATGCAATTTTTTTTTTTAAACTATAATTAAGTTTTCCAATGCACATTGTTAATTTGATATAAACTATAAAAATAAAATGTCTAGTGGTCTAGAACTATAAACTATAAATCAAGAATTTAAAAATTAAAGAACCCATATTTGTAATTTGTTTCCGGCCTCTAAAATGATAGAAACGGCACGAATGATCATAGGCATCATCAAAACATCAAGAACACTGGAAAATTGTATATACAATGAATAAGAGATGCCGTCAAATACGACCAATCTATTCACTAGTGTTTATGTAATTTCTTATAGCATATATCCAATTATCCATAAACATGTAAGCTTGAATGTATAATGTATTTGTCTCATAACTTTTCACATTCAAGCATATTATAATCATAAATGAGAGAAAGTATAAAACTCACCGAATACTTGAGATATATATCGAAGCCCCTTCAAGAGGCTTTTCATCTTGGTACTTGACATTGCCAGCTGCATGATCGCTTCTTTTGCTCGGAAGAAAATTCTATGTCTCTAGTTATATTCAAGGGAAGCTAAAAAGATGGAATACGGTATCGTATCATACTTTTCTTGAGGAAATCAAAGAATTTCATCTTGAAGATTTCGTGATCATGCATGTTTTTGGAGGTTCTTGCATTGAAAAAAATTGATTCAGGATGTAAGGAAAAATGAAAAAGAATATAACGAGAGGAAACTATGGTAATTTTAAAAGATGTATGAAGAGAGCTAAATGACAATGGAAATGAGAGGGGGGAGGGGGAAAACAATTTTTTTTGTCTTTTCCAAGATTTTCGTTAACTCAATGGTTTAAGTTTTTTTTTTTAATATTAGTTTTGAAAATTAAAAGGGAAAGTAGTATAGAGAAAAGAATGCCATCAACTGAATAACTACAAAACAAAAAAATTAAACGGAAAAAAAAAAGAAGGGAGGAGATTAGTTTTGTTAAAATTATTATCTATCTAATTTTTTGTTTCTATTGCTAATATCCATACTGTCGAAGGAAGGAAAAAAATGATATTTCGAACCAATTCGTGTTCCGAAAGAAAGTGATTTTGTTTTCTGTTGGACTAAATAAGAAAACATCACTTCTTGGTGAAGTAATTTACTTATAGTAATATGAAAGATTAAAATATAATAGTAATGATTATCAGTGGCGGTTCTTTCTTTTTAGAGGCCTAAAATCATTTAGAAATATGTGGCCTCTAATTTTTAAGTTCTTGATTTTTTTTTTCTATTTTTTAAAGGTTTTATTTAATTTTCTAAAAATTATATTCCAAAATGTATACTAAAAATGGATTTTAAAGTAGATCAAAAATTTGTTCAACAGATAAGGAAAATAAAAATGAATCAAATACATAGCTAAATGTATATTTATTTATAAATACATAGCTAAAGATAAGGTTATAAAATGATTCATTTATTTTTGGACCACTAGACATTTAATTAGTTTTATAGTTTATATGAAATAATGTAGATGTGAGAACTTAATTATAGTTCACAAAGAAAACATAATTTGCATTAGAAAAAATAAATTCATAGGGAATATATATATATATAATTTGCATTAGAAAAAATAAATTCATAGGAAAAAATAAATTCACGCTCATGGAACATAGAAGCCATTCATAGACATCTTCCTCACTATGAAGAGATCATCCGCAAGATCTACTTGAGCTCTCGGCACACAATGGACTCCTTAGTATGGCTACCGGAGAAGAATGGCACCTATTCCACACGGTCGGGATATGCGATAGCCAAAGCTCAACTACAAGTGCTTCCCAATGATCACTTTAATTGGAAGAAACATGTATGGAATGTTAAGACCCCTCCAAAGCTTCAAAACTTCCTATGGAAAGTTAAAAGGAAAGCTCTACCCGTCGGAACTAATTTAACTACTCGTGGAATTACGGTAGCTACTCCTTGTAAGCGGTGTGGTCTAGTGGAAAGTGAGCTTCACATCTTACTCACTTGCCCTTTTGCGTCTAGCGTTTGGGACCTTATACCGGCGCTTCACAAACCCCATGATATTCCCGAACCAACTCTCGACACTTTCTTCATTGCGTCTCATCGAATGCTCCTCCTACCCCCAATTGGCATATTTGTGCCCCTTCACCCGTGGATAGCTTGGCAACTATGGAAGGCTAGAAACACCTTAATCTTCGACAACCGGTCTCTCACCAAGGAAGAAGTCCTCTCAAACATCATCACCAACGCACGCGAATGGCAAGATGCCCAACACCACAACCGAGCTCCTCTCCTTCACATCCATGATCGTCCGCCGCCACCATCATCTCCAAACACCTATGCTTGTTATGTCGACGCGGCATGGCTTGCTTCTTCATCTAGATGTGGAATGGGTTGGTGCTTCTTGGATCCACATGGCTCGGAAATAGCTCAAGGATCCGCTACGCACCCTTATGCCTCTTCCGCCTTAATGAGTGAAGCTTTGGCTCTCAAAACTGCCCTTGAGGCAGCCCCTACTCTTGAGATCTTTCACATTAACATGTTTTCGGATTCTCAAACTCTTATTTCACTTCTCACTTCGAACGGTGAAATTAATGAACTGAAAAGCGTTCTTGGCGACATCCGGCGTCTCATGGAAACCTTTTCATCTATCTCCTTTTATCATGTACCCCGAGGAAACAACACTGTTGCGGATAGACTAGCTAAACATGCCTTGTCTTTCTAGTCTCTGTATTCGGCTGTATCCTCTTATCTTTGCTTCTGTTGTACTTCATGCACTCTCCTTTAATGAAATGAATTATGGTTAGTCCAAAAAAAAAAAAAAATATATGGGAAAAATATATGTAAATTTTTGGGAAAAAAAAAAAAAAAAAAAAAAAAAATACTTAAACTATTTTAACGTATCAATAGCTTCACAACTGATTAATTACCACAGTCACTATAGTAATTAGAGCTTTGGAAAAATAGTTAAAAATATGTGACATAAAGCTCAACTGCTCAAAGCCTCAAACTTCATTTGTTTAATGCAAGGACCCGCCATGATGATTATCTTTCTGACACAAAATGTAAATTGAAGTTACTCGGTAAAAGGAAGGAACATGGAACTATGAAAGTATAATAATGGAACTAAACCTTGGGAAGTGAAGATGGCCTAAACATTAATTTAAGGAAGGTGAAGACGAACGGAACGTTTAATTAAGTACTTGTTCTGTTTTTTAAAGATTGATGTTTTAGTTTATTTTTCTCGTTTCTAAAAGATTGATGTTCAACCTTTTAATTAATATATTTTTTGTTATAAAGTTAATTAATCACAAGTTTCTAAGCAAAAAGTTAAAGTGATATTGATTTTATTGGTAGAATTTTTACAAATGTAATATNAATTTCTACAAATGTAATATTAACCAATAAAAATAATTGAAGGAAAGTAAACATTTAATGTTTCTTAATGTGTGTGAAAATCTCAAAACATCAATCTTTAAAAAAACAGAAGGAGTAGGAAGTATCTATTGGAAAATCAAACGGCCGGAAACGGTAAGGTCTTCAACTTTCTTTATTTATTTATTCGAGCTTCACTATTCTACTCCATCATACTTCTTCCAATGGCAGAAAAGCATCCCATCAACTTACTGACGGAACCTTCGAACCAAGAAGACGATTTCGTGCAGTATGTTTCATCTCTCAAATACTTTTACTCTTCTGAAGAAGACAAATACAAACCACCCCTCTTAAAGCGGCGGAGTACTGAAGGAACATCAAATGATGTGACTCCCAAGATTGCCAAGAAGGTCTCAGCAGAAGATGCGCATAAACCGCTTTGCAAGTGGAGTGACCAAGACGAAATTGCTTTGTTACAAGGGATGATTGATTTCAAAACTGATACAGTCAAGACGCCAGGATTTTACGAATCCGTCGAGAAAAGTATTAGCTTTGGAGTTACCAAGAATCAAGTCGCGGACAAGATTAGGCATTTGAGGAAAAAATACGAGGCTAAAGAGAAGAACAATCCTTGTTTCGATTTGTCCAAGGTCATTTGGGGACCTGAAGGGGTAGCTGTTGATACAAAGACTAGTAAGACAAAGAAGCAAGACTTGTTCTTCTCTACATCTAATGATAACAAGGTTGAAGACCATACAAGTAAAGGTGGAGATGTGGAGTCATCATTTCTTGTTAAAATGGCTAAGGCTCTTGGCGTGAAAGACGCTAAGCAGAAATGGAGTGGTGTCTCGTTGGAGAATAAGAAGAAAATCACAGAGAAATTGAACTTGTTGCAGGCCAAGCAACTTGAACGTAAAGAGATGTTGGACTTGTGGAAGACGAAGGAACGTGAATGTGTGTTGCAAAAGACTGAACTATTGCACCAAGTGATCTCTGTTATCACTCAAGAACACTAGCTAGATCTTGAGATGCATTGGCTTTTTTCTTGTTTTTCTTGAACTTTTTGCATTTTGACTTTCCGGTTTTAATTACTCTTTTGGTTTCTGGTGTTTTATTTTGTAGATGCTATCAAGTCAAATATAGTTTCTCTTTTGATCAATGGTTTGTACCAAATGAGCTAAGACTATAAGCTTTGCATTTTTCACTTTCTATATAAAAGTCTCAAGACCCTAATAAACTCGTAAATGACTTATTTTAGAATTGTGGCAAATGAGAAAAAATTTCTTACCTTTGGCCAGAACTCCTAAAACACATTTGACACAAAAGATGGACAAATTCCGTTAAAGGAGTTCATTAAAGTTACAGGTTGAGAGTGGGGATAAGCCCTAACAAGATCTACAACATTAGTGCCTTCGTCTCAATGCTGTCTTGGGTTACAGTTATGGACGTACGTCTTCAACTGGTTTTCTTCTTATAAATTCGGCTGTATCAAACCGAAATAGATCGAATTACACCGGTTTCTTATGCCACAGGGAATGTTGCTACACCGGTTTTATTTTTTTCTTCATTCCCTGCCAATGTAATTTGAATCAGACAGTTCTCTTATTTTGCAATTCACATTACAGTATTTGTAATTCAAAAATTCTGGATCATATTCATTAGTGTTTGAGTTAATGTTGATTTGGATGACTTAATTCGTAGGTATCTTCCAAGTTTATATGACAAAAAGCATTGGAATTTTAAAAGATAACGTTAGCAATACAATATCAAGAACACAAGTGAAAACATCACAAAGTTCCTTTACTCAACCGAGAAACAGGACGGAGGTTTAAAATTCTTGAGCACACATAATATCCACATAATAACATACAAGAGATCCAACCCGAAAGGTCATATGCATAGTAACAGAAAGGTTACATATATGAAAGAACAAAAGAATCAGAACGTTCTTATCGATCCCTCCCACAATCTTTGATTGGTTTTACCGTTGACCCAATTTCAGGTCTTCATTGATATAGGTCTAAAATGCATCAAGATTCTATTGCCTATTTTTGGCCTGCAAGACTCAATATATCCATAAAATAAGATGATTAGAAGACGAAGAAGAAGAAGAAGAAAATGATGATTAGACTAGTCACCTTTCTCAGGAATTTTTCATGAATCTTCAACGCCTCTTTACATGCTTTTCTAGCGTCCAAATTACCCGCAATGTCACCCAATATCTGCAAACAACCGAAGAAAATAACGAAGAAACATAAATCACCATAATACCAGAGAAGGGAGTTGAATGTCTCAGAAGGGTTTCGCATAGAGAATGACCTGAACAACGTCATCTAGGCCTTTAGCTTCCTTCAAGAGACGTTTGTTCTTTGTTTCAAGAACACTTGCTACAACGAAAACAGCGAGTGTGTTGTGCTGCTCGTTCTGGCCAGTCTTTATATATTTTCTCTCAAACTTTCCATATTGCTTCAATAACCTTGGATCCTGCTCCAACAAGTTTTTTCTGTTCTCTGGCTCTTCATATGATGCAAACTTGTTTGGATTGTACTCCATAGCCCACATCAGCTGAAACCAAAATCTATCTCACAGTCTTATTATCAGCTCATATCAATACACACCCTAAACCCTAAGAGAGCATGACTTGGTTTCTCTCAGCTAAATGATAAACAATTTCTAAGCCCCATAATCAGCTTAAGACATCACCAACCTATCCGGATAGATTATCGACTCTAAAGGAAACCAAAATAGAAACAAAAGAGAGTCCAGTTACCTCCCAAAGGTATAAGGCATCAAGGAAGGAAAATTCTCTCCTGAACAATACCATCAACATCCGTATAGCAAACAGATACTCTCCACCATCGAGATCCTCTGTCGTGGGAAAAGAGTATATCGTCTTAGCTTATCGTAAGAAGAGGAGAGTAAACACAGCTCTATGGAAACCAAAAGAAATAAATATAACCTAGATGTTGATGGAGACGAGGATCAACGGTTTTAATGACCTGTGAGAGCATACCGAGCTGAGTCTGAACTCCCATTGATGTCGCTGTTGTCCTGAAATTTTCTCTCTGAAATTCAAGAGAACTATAAAACCATGAAACCAACAAAACCCAGGGTTGACACAAAACAAGATGCAAGTTTTAGATTCTCACTAGTCTTCGCATTGCACGCTCAAAGCACCAGAAAGCGTCGGCTTCATCTTCAAGTAGGATTATCATGGGGGAACATATGTCGTTCATTCCTACAAAAAGTGGATGGTTAGATCCCTTCCTCTCTTCTATGTTCGCCTGTTTCGAACATTCGGCATTAATACCAAGGTGGACTTACCCTGAACATAGCTGATATCGGGATTTAACCATGTATATATGGCAAGAACATCCCATAGTCTTGCTTGATTTCTCTCATTCTCATAAAAGCAGAGATACCGATCCGTTCTCACAACATCAAGGCCTGCAACCAAGGTCTCCTCAAATGATAAGTGGTTCTTTAGGAGCATTTACATATAACTGATGCTTAAACATAATGCTAAAGAACAAAAACTTATGTATGAGGAAAGTAACATACCGATTTGATTCAAGACGAGCATCCACTGGAGCACACGTGTGTCTGTTACAACGTTTTTCACAAGCCATCCTGGATTTTCTACTGAAGATTCTTCTAATGGCTGCCCATCTTCCGCAACAACAGCCGTAGTGACAAACTTTCCGCTACCAACAAGAGGAACCATTTTGCGACATTCTTCTTTCCAAGCATAGTACTGCTCCCTTAGATAATTAGTGCATTGAGGTTAGCCAGAAAGTGCAAAGTCTCTAAAGGATCTACCAAACTACTGAGGATCCAGTAAGTTTTCTCGTCCTTAGATAACCAACCAATTTAAAGACGTTGAATAATATTATAGAAGACTATAGTACCTTCTGCGATTTCTCAGCTTGTTCCTTTCTTCAAATGTACTGTCCGGATCATAACCACCTAACAAAAACTCCCAAACTTCTCCTTTGATGGAGGGATGAATTCCTCCACGTTGTATACGCCTAAGAACTCTTTCCATATCCAAATGTCCATCTTCAGTAAACGCAGCGTGCCATCTTCTAGCACTTAGAGTTTTGCCAGCCTGATAAAATCCCAGAATTACAATCCTCCATATGAAATATTCAAACAAACCCGGAGACAAGTTATGGATCAAGAACACAGATGGTAAGGAAAAAGACAAACCCTTGATTTGAATCGTGTTCTTGGAACATCTGCTTGACATTCTGATCTAACTGGATAGAAACCTTGTAAATCTTCTCCTCCGGATTTCCACATATATCCACAACAAATCATCCAAATCTCTCTCTCTCTCTCTTCCACTTTAATCCAGATTCAAAGCAAACCTATAATACACTATTTATCATTTCCTGTAACAATAAAACTAACAACTACCAAAATTGACCCTACATAAATCTCCAGCTAAAAGTCAAGTCTCTCCGAAAACAAACAAAAAGTAAAGCTTCAATTCAAAGAAAGCACAAAGGTCAGGACATTATAAGTCAACAAATCCCAAGTTCCGGCAAGAACATAACCCTATTAAGTAATCAGTTGTAATATATGAAAATTGTGTACCTCTTCGGATTCAAAATCGTGAAGCAGATGCTAAATCGATCTTAGTGCTTCGTTTTAAAATCAAACAATGTTAGAAGATGTCCAAAGTGACGACGACACGATCACCGTCCCGGCTGCCGTTAAAATTGACGCTTCAATCAGCGATTATATTATTGGAACACACGTTAGTTCACTTAAAACGACGGCGCTTTAATCTAACTAATCCAAAAATGAAAGTGGTCACGTTCTTTAATAAAATTACATACATTTTGATGCTTTAGTTCTCTATCTTTGAATTTTAATTTGTATGTTTACATGGAACTACTTTAGTCTTCAATAGGGTGCTTAAATTAAAAACTCAAAAACCAACAGAATATGCAGATTTAAGCTCAAAACCTTGTCGTGATTACAATTATAACAAGAAATGCGTAAAAAATAATACAAAATCCAGAGTAGCATGATACAGGAAAAATATGGGAGTTTCGTGGGAACGGTAGGACCAAACAACATTTGTCAACAAGCATCCAAATATACAGAGAAGAGCCCTTTGAGAGCTTCATTTGTGTTCTTCTTTCTCATTTGCGGATCGAAAGAAGCTCGAAGCTTCTAAGAGCATCGTCACGTGCACTCCTAGAAGCTGCCACTCGGTTGCGGTTAAAGGCAGAGGCTGTCTTTGAGTCGTATCCACTCACAGCAGCTGCCGCTTGAGTTCTCTGAAAGACGGATGGTCGGTTGCCACCACCACCGCTTGAGGCCACACGGCTCGAGCTGCGGCTATCCCCTTGTTCACCTGATGAGCTCGGCCTACTCCCTGAGGCAACTGCTCTCCTCGAAGCACTGCCGTATCTCGAAGTGTTTCTTCCTTTTTCTGATAACATATTCTGACCCACCAAAAGAAAACATATCAAGAACAAGGAATACTGATCTATGACCACAACATGAGATGATTACTTGAAAAGTATTGAATCAATTCCTGCACAGTCTTGATATCTAGACATGGAATGTTATATGTTTTTACCACAGCAGGTTTCATCGGTGAAGGAATGTCGTCAAGAGTTCGATGTCTTGTATGGTTTTGATGGGGACTGATACCTGTAGCGTTCCTTCTTGCGAATGCCTCAACCGCACCTGAGAATCTGTCACGAATTTCCTTCCCAACTGTAAAGCAAGGCACAAACCAAGTACAAAAAAATAAAAAAAATAAAAATCAGATTCATACAACTTTTTAGTTGAGCCTATACAGTAGTAATATGTTTAATATATGGTAATAAAGTATAAGATTACCTGAGATCCTCTCAGGTTTTTCAGCAGATGGTCCCGCGGCCATTCCTGGTCTACCAGTACGATGCTGAAGAAGAGAGTAATTCGGAATGAGAGTGAGTAAAGACACTCAAAAGAGAACTTTAAGGACAAGTGGAACTCACCCTTCCATGGGAGCTAGAACGGGTACTGGAACTACTCTGAGGGTGTTTTAATGCAGTCCAGTCGAATACATAGTCAAAATGATAACCTGGTTATCAAAAGAATGAAACATATACAAATTGGTATTTCTAGTTAAATGAATTTGTTCTGCTATTTCAAAGTTACTAGTGAGGGCTAAAGCAATTAGTATTGTTCCAGGAAGGACATAAAAAAGATTGGTATAACAAAAGCTCAAAACACAAAATTCCACAGTGAAATCGCGAAGGAATAAACATCACAACAAAGAAAATAATTTGAGAAGTCAAACCAGAGAAACTTTTCCAGGAAAACCACATAGTCTATAAAACATATATATGAGTTGTCTGATTTGTCTTCAATACAAATCTTAACATAGAAATAACAGTGGCAAATACTTTATATATAGAGAAGCAAAGTCTGGCATGCAAACCTTCACGGATAAACAAGTCTCGGAATAGCCTCCTTAAATATGAGTAGTCTGGTTTGTCTTCGAATCGCAAAGACCTGCAATACTGAAAGTATGATACGAATTCGGGTGGATATGACTTGCACAAGACCTGTAATAAGTACATTAGAACAGTTAACCTGTGATTTATGTGGGCATGAGATAGCTGGTCACTTCAATCAAGCGTATCTAAGACATATTATGTCTTCACCATACCTCTATTGGAGTTGAAACTTTCTTCTCACTAATCCGGTCATACTTTTGCTTTTTTGTGCCAGCTTTTAGTCCTTGCCATGGAAGGCTGAACCCAAAAAAATTCAGCAAATCAGACAAGGACAAGCACGCAAATAGATTTAATCAGTGATGAATAAAGATCTGTTGCACAACCTTCCTCTCAGGAAATACATGAGCACATAGCCAAGAGACTCCAGATCATCCCTTCGACTTTGCTCTGCAAAAAAATAAGCAAACAGGCACAAGTCTTAGAAACGGTATATACAACTTGGGAGCAGATCTCAACCGGTTCTATGAACTGCTTACCAACTCCAAGGTGAGTGTTGACACTAGCATACCGAGCTGTGCCTGTAAGGTTCTTGTTTTCTCTGTAATGAAAGCAATACAGGTATCTCTAAGAATTGAAATACATATGACTGAGAGAAGTCTGCGGACATGTACATGAAAGCTCCATAAATTACCTGTAGGGGATGTGCCTATGTGTTTGAAGATCCCTATACTTCTTTGCAAGGCCAAAATCAATGATATACACCTAGATACATATTAATCAGGACATGATTTCAGCATCTATCAATACGTCTTCAGTTATGGAATTCTCTTTCTTCCTATGTACGAAATCTAAATTGAAAAACTTAATTGGAAAGATAGCAAAAGAAGAAACTAATGTACATTACCCATACCAATAGTAAGAAAGAGAGAAAGAAAAAGTAATAATCCACCGGACAGAAAGTGTACACAAAAATGTACCTGGTTTGCTTTGCGACCAAGTCCCATCAAGAAATTGTCTGGTTTTATGTCACGGTGAAGAAATCCCCTTGAATGCATGTATTCTACTCTGCTAATCTACAATGATCATCAACAAATTTAGGTGGAACTCCAAACTACTGATATTAATTCTTCTGCCTCGAGAAACTGAAATTAGCACTTGAGAATACTCACCAGTTGATCTGCCAGCATCAAAACCGACTTCAAAGTGAGCTTCCTAGTACAATAGTTGAACAAGTCTTCCAAACTAGGCCCAAGCAGATCAATGACCATTGCATTGTAGTCTCCCTGAACCCCAAACCACTTGAGGCTGGGGATGCCAGCTTCACCACAAAAGACAAATTAATTCCCAATATACAATATCAGATGCTGAAGATTTTGATCAGTAAACTCATGTCAGAGTTGTACACTTACTTCCTCCTTGTAGAAGCATGTATATCTTCGACTCATAATGAAGTTGGGGATGCTTAGTTTTCGCAGGTTCCTTCAAAGTTTAACAGAAAGTTAGATATACTTCGATGCCGAACCCCCCAATATGAGTTTTCAAAGCTATGAATAATATCTAACTAAATAAAGTAATGGATTCCCAGAAGCATTTTCTACTTGCATTTCAATAACAAAGCATAGGTAAGAAAATGCCACCCCAAAAAGAAAGAATATTAATGAAAATTTGTCTTTCTTTAAAAACGGATATTTTTGTTTTTTTAGTTTTGTCGTCCATTCAATTAAAGAAGCACAAAAGGAAAGAATGATAAATGTCAGGTATGAAAAACATAGAAACGAGATCTCAAATCACATGTTATTGATGCAGACTGATGAAAAAGATTGAAAGTTTTGAATAAATACCAGCTTAACAGCGACTTCTTCTCCGGTTTGCACACTTACACCTGAAGATAATTTCAACAACAGATTTCATTTCAGATAGAAATTGAACATATTAGAAGAGATCACAGAGAAATGATTAGTATGAATTTTACCTAAGAAAAGCTCTCCAAAAGAGCCTCCACCGATCTTCCTTCCAAGCTTAAACTTGCCCCCAATTACATTATCCATTTTCAAGTCCATTCAAGAACCCTAATTTAATTTTCAATTTTCTGAAGAAACCCACACAGAAAGGTCTCTCTTTTACAGAATCAGATTGAAGCCCTATAATTGAGAATCGAGTGCTGCATAAGCCCCCTCTGAGATCGCAAATAGGTCAATTAGACAACAAGAAGATGAATAATAATCGCCTCTCTCTATCTCTTTTAACGCGTGCGTGAGAAAGAACCATCCAATGCCGTGAACTTAAGGCGTGGAAGAAGAGCTGAATCGCCGGGACAAGAAAGAAATCAGACAGAAAGTCAGAGAAAATCGACAAAACTACATCCCCAGATTGATTTCCAAATTCCCAAATCAAAAAGGTGACGAATTGATTTCTGGGAGTCTAATTGACCCGGTTAACATTGTAGATGTAGAGAGAGAAAAAAACGACATGGGCTCATCTTATTGGGCCCAGCCTAAAAATTCCTTTTCAAGTTCTTTATGATACTTCTATTGATACTTCTAACGAAACTAAATCCACGAGAGTTGGACCACCGTCAAGCAAGGATTGGGATTAGTCCTGCGCGTTCGAGTACCCGTTCGGGTTCAGATATTTTGGAATTTAGGATTGAAGACTAAATTAGTATTTTATAGATATCCGGTTCGGGTTCGGTTCGGTTCGGTTCCATGCGGGTTCGGTTCGGTTCTTAAGTTTTTTTGGGAACCGATTTGGTATCCGAAACACATTCGGATACGGTTCGGGTTCTGGTATTTAGACGGGGTGGACGTTCGGGTGACCATTCGGGTTTCGGTTCGGGGTCATTCGGGTTTCGGGTTTCGGGTTTTCGGGGTTATAGAAATCAGTCCCATTCGGTTATTAAGAAATATCGGTCCGCTCTCGGTTCGGATGGTCTCGGGTTCGGTTCGGGTTTAGTAAGCATAATTGAACCCGGTTCAACCCATAATAATTTCGGATTCGGTTCTATTTTGGATTTTGGGACCCAAATTATCCAATTAATTACAAAATATACAAGTTTGTACTAAAACAAAATTTTACAATAAGTTTTTTTATTCATAACTTTATTCATAAGTTTTGTTTTAGTTTCTTTATCTTATAGTTGATCTCGTCTCTCTTATTTCATGATTTTTATTTTTTTATTTTGTCACTTTTCTACAACAAAATTTCTCTATTTAATTTTTGTTTTTGTTTCTAGAAGACTCATTAGAAGTTATGTGACTAAAGAAATCTTAAATAATGTGATAAAATATATTTCTTCTCAATCATCTTCCTCTTATATATTCTTCTCCATCACACACCTCCTTTTTAATGGCAGAACCTATACCTTCATCACTAAAATTGGTGATACAAATTTGGATTTGTTACATAGAATCGTGAAGAAAGTAGAGAGAATGGGAAAGTTGGTAAAAATAATTCATTTTATCGGGTTTCAGGAATACCCATTTGGATCCGCGGGTTTAACCCGAACCCGGTCCATAACCCAAAAACCTCATAATTAAACCCATTCGGGTTATCGACAAGATCCGAACCCGATCCAAACCACTTTTTTCGGTCCGGGTTCGGTTCGGATTTTCGGGTTCGGATTATTTGCCCAGCCCTATTTAGACCAAAATGATCGATGGAAAAAATTTAATAAACACATTCAAGCTTTATGCAAATGATAAGTAATACGTAGTAAATAACATTGAACCAAATGACAATTAAATATGTAAAAAAATCACAATTACACTTGAATATGCAAACATCAAACTTAAATAAGTAAACTTTAATAAGCAAATGATAAGCAAACACCATACTTGAATCAAGTGACAAATAAAGTTGAACCGAAATGATAAGTAATAAAATTTAAAGCCAAATGATAAGTAAACTCAAACTTAAAATCAAACTTGAACCAAATATTCAAACTCAAACAACAAACTAAATTATCTAAAATCATAAGAGTGAAGGGAGAAGTTCGGGTACCCAACGGATCTCGGGTAATACCCGATCCGATCCGAAACCCAATTAGTACATAGTCTAAGTCCCATATGGATAATAAGCCAAGATCCAGATCCGATCCGAACCCGATTTTTCGGGTCGGATCCGGTTCTTATCTTCGGATCCGGATATTATGCCCAGGCCTAATTGGGATAATGCTCGTCTGATTGTAGAATTCTTAAAGGTATTTTATGAATCTACTCTATCATTTTTTGCTTCCACAAAAGTGATTTTTAATAGGTGTTATAGTGAAATTTGCAAGTCTAAAAGAGTCTTGAGAAACTTTGCCGAAGGTTCCGACCCTGCTTTGAAAAAGATTGCATGTACTATGAAGTATGATAAATTTTATAAGTATTGGGAATGTTTAGAGAAGATTAACTAGCTTTTGGTTGTTGCTGATAAATTTATAAGTATCTTTTGCTTCCACAAATGAGCTAGATGTTTATCTGATGGAGAAGATTGCGAATCTGCAACTCAATAACTTGGGTTGCAGCTTTGATGTTTTAGATAGGTGGAAAGTGAACATCACAAAATTTCCAGATTTAGCGTGAATGACAAAAGATGTTTTAGCAATTCTTGTATCCACTGTTTCGTTCGAGTCTGCATTTAGTATTGGAGGTCGTATCTTGGATGACCATAGGAGTTGTTGCTTCTTCTATGGTAGAAGCAATAACTAATTTTAACACATAATTGACTACGTTCTCCACTACAGTCTAATATAGGAGTCACTTTAAACCAAGTAATGGTAGAGAATGTCTTTATGGATGGAGTTGCAGAGGGTATATATATATATATATATACTAGGGAAAGTCCACGCTTTGCGTGGATGAGATTACAAAATTGACATTTTTAATATAGGTTTGTAACAACATATTATTGATTGGTAAAGACTGTACTTTGACTGTAGACTTTTCTAGTTGGTTGTAACTGTAGAGAATTTTGGCTGCAAAATAATAATAACCAGCTTTTGTAGTTTTTTTAAAAAAAATGTCGTATCAAATAACAAATAAATTAGAAAGTGGTTGTGAGTGTTTTTAGGAGAACTTTTAGGACTTTTAAGATCTTTAAAGTAAAAAAGTACGATTGAATAAATTCTGGCTTTTAGTAATTTATCTGTTATAAAAACCTCTACAGTTTCTACAGCCAGTGTACCAACCACCATTTTTTTATTATTTATTGGATAACATTTTTTAAAAAGGTTCATGGGGAATTTTTTTTGATAATTTTTAAAATATATGTAAAATATCAATATTAAATTATTTTCTTATTATTTTTTGCTTTTATTGAATAACATTTTCGCATGATTTAAATATCATAGTAATATTTGATTAATTGTTTATGAGATGTAGAAATCATGTAAATTTTGTATTGTAATATTAGTTCTAATGAGTTGTTTATATGGTTTTTAGTGGATGAGTAAAAACAATAAGGAAGTAAATAGAGGGACTAACAAACAAATAATTTAAAATCGATGTGCCACATGGCAGCTTCTCAGAGCTAGTTGAGGAATAATATAGATTGATTCATCCACATCGCAAAAATATTTTGATAATTTTTAGAATATTTGTAAAATATCAATACTAAATTATTATCTTATTATTTTTAGAATTTGTTGAATAATTTTTTCGCATGATCTATAAAAAATCATACTAATATTTGATTAAATATTTTATGAGCTATAGAAATTATGTAAAATTTGTATTGTAATCTAACTTTTAAGGAGTTGTTCATATGTTTTTTAGTTGATGAGTAAAAAAAATAATGAAATAAATAGAGGGACTAACAAATAAATAATTTAAAATCGATGTGACATATGACAGCTTCTCAGAGCTAGTTGAGAAATGAATCTTACTTTATTTTTGTTTTGGTAGGAAAATGAACCTTACTTTATTATATAAATATTGATTCGCTTAAACATGCTTTCTTTGATTGGATTCTACTTTATTATATTTTCTTTTACATAAATCAGTAAGCAGTCACATGCAAATGAACAATGAATGATTAAGAAAACGTTGTTTGGTTACTTATCTATTGAGGTTTAAAATTGTTGGACATTATTTGTTTTTATTTTGTTTTGAGTTGGGACTAAGTGGGTTTCACTAGGTGGATTGTGTTTTTTTTTTCGTTTGATTATGAAGTTATTAAATTATTAATTATTAATTGAGTAATGTCCCCATATTTGTTTTTATTGTGTTTCATTTGATTTTATGTACATTTGTACTATTAGTAATTTAGTAAATGATGAATTATGGATATAGTTTTTTTGATTGTTTTTATAAGTGTCACCTTTTTATGAGGTGGGAATTTCCAATCCTATTCTGACACAATCCCCCTAGGGATCGTTTACCCAAGGCTCGATACTCTAGAGGTTACACGATGAGTTTTCCGGTGAATGAACCGAACGGATGCGAATGGGATATGCGGGAGTATTTTGGATCGGTAGGCTAAATGGTAAGATGAAATGGTACGAAATTTTGAGAGAAGATGAAATATGATGATGCAAATATGTGGTTAAATTTGTGAATTTTCTGGACTATGCACGGAGTGTTTGGTTTTTTGGAAGATGAACGGTTCGAAGATGGGATGATCAGAAACGAGAATGTTGATGGATCGAGAGATACCATCTTAAGGTAATGGCACGACCTTAGAACTATCAAGACTGAATACTTCTATGATATTACTCACAAAGAAGATATTCAAATTAAGATTTTGATATGACTCACAAAAGCATGAACAAACAAGAAAGAAGTTTTGGCTAAAAGATGTTTGTTATTTTATTAAGAGAATTCAGCCACAATATATAGGAGTACAAAGAAGTGCACATGTCTAAACAATGGACCTTGGAAAGCTAAAGAAAATAAATGAAGTTTGAACACTCATTCCAATTCTAAATACAACAAATCTAGACAAAGAAGAAAGGGGGCTGAATCTTGTAGATAGGTGGGGGTCGGACCGGGTGTAGTCATGGGGCAACTCGGGTAAAGTGTGGGAAGCTTGCCTCGTTTAAAACCTCTCTTGAAAAACCCAATGGGAAAAACCAAGAAGAGGGAAAAAGAGTACAAGTACCTACACCTCCCATGACTACCATTCTTTGGCATGAAATACAACCAATGTGGTTCAATCATTGTCCGTAGGAAGTTTGTCAGTGAACCGTGAGATGAGTATCCCATCGGTTCGAATGACCTTGTCACTCTCATAATATGTCAAATGATGTGTCCATGCTTCCATAGCTTCCTCGGGGACAAGCTGTTTCTCCGGTTGCTTGATAACCTCCCTAGCACGTTGCTCGGTCTTAGCTCAAGTCATTGGACCCGTCAATACGTGTAGATCTATCAAAGCTTCCTCGAGTACAAGCTGCTCAAGTTGTTTCTCCATAACCTCTCTTGATTGCTATTTGGTCGTAGGCATGCTCGTATCTTATCCCGACATGTCCCGTCCTGCCCCATCTCGTTCCATTCTTGTACCGTATTTATATAGGGACACAAATGAGATACATATTTACATTCTTAAATTCTCGTCATGTTCCCAATCCCGCAAAATCTCGTCCCGAATTCCTATATGCTTATCTCTACACAGTTGTACTTTGACAGTTTTCATGTATAGTTAGTGTTAACCAGAGTATCTAGTTCGATACTCTGGTTTGGTTTACTGTGGATATGCACATATCTTTGGATGTGCTTTAGGCAAGTAGACTTAGCTATGAATATCTATTAGGTGAGAAACGATCTTATATATACGGTGAATATTCTTTGAGTGAGATACGATCTTATATGATCTTGTACGAGTCTATAAATATTGTAATTCCCGTAAGCGTAATAATACACATAAATTTCCACACTTTGTGCCTTGTTTCATGGTATCAGAGCTTAAAAGCGTGAAAACTTGAAAATCAGAAAGGACATTTGCCTTGTTGCGAACGAGAACCCTGGAGCCATAATCGCACAGGTGCAGTTTAATGGTGATAACTTTGATGAATGGGCTCAGGCTGCGAGAACCGTATTAAGAGTCAAGAACAAGTTTGGTTTTGTCGATGGAACAGTGACAGAACCAAAGGAGGAGGCAGCAAACTATGAAGATTGAGTATCTGCTAAATCAATGGTGACACTTTGGATTCTCAATACAGTGGATCCAAAAGTGAGAAAGACACTGGCAAATAAGGAAGATCCGATGGAGCTGTGGAAGGAGATCAAGGAACGATTCTCAGAGGGAAACGGTCCACGAATCCAAGAAATAAAGGCAGAGCTTGCCCTTTGCAGACAAGGGAATATGTCAGTGATTAAGTATTTTGGAAAGCTACAAGTCTTGTGGGAACACTTAACCAATTATGAAAAGTCAGTGCTCTGTAAATGTGGGGGATGTATGATACAATGTGATTTTGACCTCCTTTTCACACATCAGTAGCTATCTTTTGAAGGGATTTTCCATTGGTTTTATCATCTTAAGAGCGTTTTTAGGTATAAGTACGGGTTGGGGGTTTTTTTGTGGCTTTTGGAAGCACTATGGAATTCATCAACAAATTATGGGGCAAAGACCGTAGAAATGAGGAATCCTGCTGTGGAGCGTCGACCGACATCCCACTGGAGCGTCGACCGACACTCAAACGAAGTTTCTATAAAGATCAGATGACTATGTCGATCGACGGCACACCATAGTGTCGGTCGACACCCACCTGGAGGCTGGAGGCAGTTATTGAAACTTTCCAAATGACGATGATTTTGCAATGAAGACTGATTGATACTGAATATTCAGGTTTGGAAGTGAAAAACCAAAATTTGGTGGCAATATGAAGATTTGGCTATGAAGGCTCCATCCAATGGGTCTTAGAGATCGGATCAAATGAAGACCTTCAATTTGGAATTTGGAGCTGAAATTTTGACACAAGCTAGGAAATTGAATCAGCTTTCCAATGGTGGTGGTTTCATTTCATTTGAAGTTCAGGTCGAAAAGATATATCCGAAACAGTCAGGAGGTGTTAAACTGCCTCGAAGCTGAAGCAAGTGGGGAATGAGGCTTATACCGGCCAAAATACCGGCCAAACAGGCCGGTAAATCACTCCACAAGGAGGCCAGTGGTTTTAACGAGCCAAAATACCGGCCTTCTTGGCCGGTATTTTTGATTTTGACTCCAAAACTTCAAACCGACCGGTTTAGCTAAACCGGGTCAAATTGCTTCAATTTCCATTTCATTTCTTGGTTATGTTAGACCAATTTGTACACCCCCTTGTACCCTATATATACCTTAGACCTAATCTATCTTCTCTAAACTTTTGGTTGAGAACAAAACCCTTGTTTGGTGTTCTCCCTTGTATAGTTTTAGATTTCTTTATTTTTGTTCTTATGTAGTTTCTTTCTTTCTTTTGTAGTTTCATCTTCTTGTATAGTTTTTGTTTCTTGTTCTTCCCTTTTGTTCTTGGGATATCTATGGAGATTGAACTTTATTATATGAGATTTGCTTTTGGTTATTGATTCTTGATCACAATCTTTAATCATCTCTAAGTCTCTTTCTTACTATGTCCATTGTTTCTACATCTTTTGTTGATGCTTTGTACATGAGTGAGTAGATCTTCTCATTGGGAGTTAGATCTAGTATGTTAGGGGAATTTGGACATGTAATCAATGGTAGATTAGGCTTTGGTTATGATGCCTTAAGTTTATCTTAGTCTTAATGCTAGATTTGGCTTAGCTACCCAAAGATAGAACTTAGGACTTTCATGAAGCCCGAAAGGTGTTCGATGAAATGCCCGAACTAGATTTTACTTAGCTAGCCTTCCCTAGCCATAGATATATGATGTTAGTGTGGTTAATGAGCTTAATGGACTTGTTTAATGAATTGCTTCTTAATTAATTAACTCACAATTCGAAAGGTTAGTAAACTTAGTTAATTAAGATAGGGGATTAATTGCACGAAAGTGGATTATGACCAAATTAGTGTTCCATGCTCTAGGATAATGCCTTGTTAGTCCCAAATCACCACTAGATTAAGGTCCATAATTCCCCCAAATCAATTGCTATGGTCTAAATCCCAATGATTTATCTCAAGTGCTATTTTCTTTGTTCAGTTTTGCTTTCTTGTTTCTTTATTTGCATTTATGTTTTGAATTTCTAGATTTATGATTTTTCAACCTTTATGATTGCCCTAGATTAGTTAAGCTTCCAAGTCCTATTGTGTTAAACCAAGTTCCTCGTGGATTCGATACCCTTGCTAAACTACAACAACTAGTGGGTTGTTAGTTGGTTTTGGGATTGATTGATAATCTCGTAAAACCAATTTACGAGCACTCATCAAACATCTCAACAAAACGGACGAGTTGAGAGAAAGCATAGACATTTGCTCAACGTTGCTTGCGCACTGCTTCTTCAATCTTCTCTATCAATTAAATTTTGGGGAGAAAGTGTTCTCACAACAGCATATTTGATCAATCGAACTCCATCGCGGGTTTTGAAAGGGAAAACTCCATATGATCTGATATATGGTGCGGCACCAACATATGACAATTTGAAAGTTTTTGATTATTTAGCTTTTGCTCACAAACAACGAAGAAGAGGTGATAAGTTTGAAGCTAGAAGTAGAAAATGCATATTCTTAGGATATATCCTTTTGATACGAAAGGCTGGAATATGTTTGATTTAGAAACAAAAGAAATATTTGTTTCACGTGATGTTGTGTTTGTTGAGGATTTTTTTCCTTTGAGCACATATGATAAAGTCACAGAGGGTGAAAGAGACTATTCAGATTTTAGTTTATCTGATGATTCAGAGTTGATAGAAACTATAACAGAGGTGCCTGAGAGGATTGAAACATAGCCAGTTGTCGGGTGTATTGGAACGGAGGCAGTAATCGGGTTCGTTAGAGCAGAGGAGGAGATAGCTCCTGCACTTGCCGCAGAGGTCACTCCTGTTGCCTAAGAGGTAACTCATTTTGCCGCAGAAGTAACTCTTGTTGCCGCAAAGGTAAATCCTATTGCCGCAGAGATAGCTCATGTAGAAGAGCCAGAAGTTGCCGATGTTTCAAATGGAAATCAGGATGAACAATTGGGTCGTGGAAAACGTAAGAAGAGCAAATCAACTCGTCTCAAGGGATTTGTCTTGAAAACGATATTTGAAAAACATGATGAAGAAAAATCAGTCTTAGAAGATGATGATGAAGGCTGTATGTATCCATAGTCACACTTTATTGATTGTGGAATGTTTTCTCCTGAATATAGAGCTTTTCTCATGGCAGTAAGCGAGCATTCGAAACCAATTTTCTTTCGAGATGCAGTAGCTTTTGACATATGGAGAAAAGCGATGAAAGTAAAGATTAGTTCTCTTGAACTTAACAAGACATGGGATGTGACCATACTACCTGAAGGAAAGAAAGTTACCGGGTGTAAGTGGGTTTATAAGATAAAATACAAAGCAGATGACACGATCGAAAGGTATAAAACTAGGCTAGTAGCTCTGGGAAATAGACAAGAGGAAGGAGTATATTATTTGGAGACATTTGCTCCAGTCATAAGGATGTCTACGGTTCGAACATTTCTTAGTGTTGCTGCAGCTAAGAATTGGGAGTTACATCAACTTGATGTTCACAATGCCTTTCTTCATGGGGGTTTGAATGAAGAAGTCTACATGACACTTCCTCTTGACTTCCGTACATTAGACAAGAATGCTGTTTGTAGGTTGAGAAAGTCTTTATACAGACTGAAACAGGCGCCACGGTGTTGGTTTGAGAAGCTTTGAACTACGTTATTAAAGTATGGTTTCAAACAATCATATTCAGATTATTCATTATTCTCTCTTCGCAAGGGTGACTCTGAGATATACGTACTTGTGTACGTGGACGATTTTATTGTTGGTGGGAGCGATTCTAAAGGTATATATCTCAAGATTTAAGAAATACTTGGGAGAATGTTTTCATATGAAGGATTTGGATAGTCTGAAGTACTTCTTAGGCATATAAGTTGCACGGAATCAAGAGGGAATATTTTTGTGTCAAAGAAAGTATTCTCTGGATATCATAAGTGAAGCTGGTCTTCTTGGTGCTAAACAAACTTCCTTTACCATGGAACAGCAACAGATTGCCTTATCTAAAATTGCTCTCACGAAGGATCCATCTCGATATCGTAGGCTAGTTGGAAGACTAATATACTTGTTGGTTACTTAGACCAGACCTGGCATACTCTGTTCATGTTCTCTCACAATTTGTGCAGAGTCCTAAAGTGGATCATTGGGAGAGTGCTTGCGTGTGGTTCGTTACTTGAAGGGAACTCCGGGTCAAGGAATTCTTCTCAAAGTAACTTGTGATCTTAAGTTACATGGATGGTGCGATGCCGATTGGGCGGGGTGTCCTTTGACTCGAAAATCAGTGGGGGCGTGGTTTATTACCCTTGGTGACTCTCCAATCTCTTGGAAGACCAAGAAACATGTCACGGTGTCTAAGTCCTCGGCAGAATCAGAATATAGAAGTATGGCTCTCACAGTTTGGGAGTTAGAATGGTTACGTAATGTTCTTGGTGACCTTGGAGTGAGTCACAAACAACATATGGATCTACATTGTGATAATCAGGCAACTCTTTACATTGCAGCGAATCCGATATTCCATGAGCGAACGAAACACATAGAGGTGGATTGTCATAATGTCCGCAATGCTATACAAGATGGTCTTATTCTTACATGGAAGGTTTTCACCTAGGAATAGTTGGCTGATGTGTTCACCAAGGCATTAGGAAAACGTGACTTTGATAACTTGGTGTCCAAACTGGGTATTTTGTAATCCATATACTCCAATTTGAGGGGGGTGGGGGGGGGGGGGGGGGGGGNTCGATACTCTGGTTTGATTTACTGTGGATATGCACATATCTTTGGATGTGTTTTAGGCAAGTAGACTTAGCTGTTAATATCTTTTGCGTGAGAAACGATCTTATACGATCTGGTGAAAATTCTTTGAGTTAGATACGATCATATGTGATCTTGTATAAGTTTATAAATATTGTAATTCCTGCGTAATATTACATAGAAATTTGCACACTTTGTGCCTTGTTTTACAATTAGTTATACCACATTAAATATCAAAATTTTGTAGTTGTAATGATGAAATTGTTCCATTTAACTGCATTTATTATAATTTCATATATTAACATGTATCAAACCACCATGTTTCTTTGTGTGACATAACAACGAGATTTGTTTCAAACAATAACTGAAAGTATAAAGTAGTTTTCAATAAAAAAAAAAAAGTTTTAGTAAAAATTTATAATAGTCAAATGTATCTAGTTTTATTCAAGTACAAAAAGCATAAAGATGTAACAATAAGTCAAAACCCAACAAATAAGTACACAAAACGTGAATAGAAAGAACACACAAAATAAGTCACACAGTTACACCAGTAATACCTAGTTATACTGAACCGAAAGAACTCACAAATGTCACAAATACGAAATACACCAATTTAATTAAACTTCATTGGAATCACTGACATTGAGATCATTATCAAAATATGAGTGCATTGCTCGTATCATCACCTCAACCAACTTCACTTTCTAGACCCTCTTATATAACTTACAAACATCCATGATTTTGATCCACATCTTAGATGAGCTCCACATGTATACGACTTCTACAATTATCTTTACTTACTTGCAATAGATAGACTAAAAAGTCTATATCATTCGAGATATACGATGATGCTCAAGGATCCAATACCAACGAACTTAATTTTAGTTAAGTTGTGGTTTCATCTACTATGATCTTACTTTTAGCGTAAAAATCCCCCTCCCCAGGGTCAGCGGTCAAGCTGACTCAACTTATGAAAAAATGGCTCAGTTAGAATGAAACCTATCACTCGTGCAGGAAGACGCCTATCACTTCTGCAGGAAGACGCCCATCACTCTTGAGAGCAGAAGTTTATCACTCCTAAGAGATGAAGCATAGTGCTCTTCTGAATGGCGCTTAGTCTGGAAGAACAAGCATAATGTTTCAAAGAGCTTTAGGCTCATAACAACGCGACGCAACAAGGATCGTGATTAGCAAAGACGTCTAACGAACATGCATACCGGGATAATAAAGAACAGGCTGACCGGTCAAAACTTCAAAGACCCGATCGGTCCAAGCTTCAAAAGTCGATCACTTTGCCATCAGACAGGCCGATCGGTCCATCATAGTTTGAGTCGACCGGTCCAGGCCTCAGCAAGAAGACCTTAGGCTTCAACATGGACGACGGAAGAGGATTATTGCTCAATCATGTATTTTCCCATCTTACGTTATGAAGCAGCCTCATCACTTAGTCGTTTTCCTCTGAGCTAAGCAGTCAAGTGGACTTGAGTGGACTTGACCCATCAACTAGCAAATAACTTATGGGCCAGAAGACTTCCGTTACAGCCTATTGATCAAATTCAACTTAACGAAAACGACCCATGAAGGTCTATTCGGCCGCCTTAAACCTAAGAGGAATATTCTAGAAGACAACATGTTCAAGGATGCCTGCGGGAAAACGGTTTATTCGTGCCCAAACTCTAGGGTAGTAGCGATATTCATACATTTACTTCGTATGAGTGCGAAAACATACCCACATTCATCCAAAATTTGAATTACCATACCCACAAATTTTTTTTTTTTGGCTTAAACATACCTGACGTTAGTTGACCATTAATATAAGTTAAGAAAGCAAAAAAAAACCTCACTAACATAGAATCGAACCTGAGACCTCAATTACAATATAACAAGCCTCCAACCATCATGACACATTCAAATTTTTGTTCACACATGCAAACGTTTTCTGTTCAATACCTATATTTTTTAAATATTTTTTTCTTATTTTTTGTAAATATAGTGTGATAAAATAATCAATAATATTTACATGAAAATATTTATAGTAGTTTTAAATATTTATATACTCATAAATAATATATTTATTTTTAGGTTAATTAAAATTATATAATCATATTTACTTTAAATGATTATTTTGTAATTATAACTTACGTAAAGTATACCACAATATTTTCATTCAAATAGTTTCATAATCTCTTACAAATATGTTTTAGCTTAATTAAACTTATATATAAAACATATAAATATATAATAACTAGGGGATGGTCCGCGCCTTGCGCGGATTTGAAATTTGTTACATTTTAAGAAT